>JAQPPZ010017026.1:19765000-19861682 GCA_028583015.1 Wollemia nobilis | reverse complement strand
TGACCTTAAAAGAGAGGAAAAAAAAAACGCAAGCTCTCATGTATTGCTTTTCTTCTTATAAATCAAGATTAAATAGCTACGAATGATATATATAAAATCTATGACCATAATATAAACTTACTTGATATAATATAGCTAAAAAATTTTAAATTTATTATTATAATGTTTTGTCTTTCATATATATTTTTGGATATGAGATTTTTTACATTCACAAAATTTTTGACCTTTCCTTTTTTTAACTAACTTCTCATCACCTCGTACTTATAAGAAATGCCACTCTTCATATTTCTCATAAAATAAATATATTTTATTGACTTTACTTAATAACAAACTTTTAATGATTACACTAAAAAATAAATATTTACAAAACTCTTTTCACATCACATATTTACAAACTAGTTACAAGCGAATTATCCAATAATGTAATAAACTCTAACAAACACTCACCAATCATTCAATCTATTTAGAAACATTGGACTCATAAATATTAATATATCAATATTAATTCCCAATTTAGGATTATAATAATGAGATTAGAATAATAAATGTAATGTTAATTTAAAACAATAAAATATTTGAATTTAATTTTTTTTATTTGGTTAGCGTAAGAAACCCCTACGACAACACTCAGGGGCATCTCCATACCACTATGACCTCTCATAAGGGTAATAGTTGAGCTTATCAATAAGGAATTTAATACACAACCACACACGTTTGTGGCTTCCAACTGATGGAAGGCTTAATTTATGGCTTCCAAGTGAGGGAAGGCTTAATTTACAAAGCGTTTGCAAGATCCACGATGATCAGGTAGTCGGTGCTACAATCGTTCCGATAGGTGGAGAGCTACTAGCTTAAATGTCATAGTTTCTTTTTACCCCATCAAAGGGTAAGCTTATGATAGTTGTTGGCAACGATTTATAAGACGAATGTAATTTAACAATATTGAATGATCTCTTGTTGGATTTGATTATGATTATTGATATTATGAATACCCCCTCAAGCGATGAGTCAATTAGGATAGGATAATTAAGGAAACAATGAGTCACTTGACCAACATAATTGATTTGAACAATTGAAGACTTTTGCACTTTGTTATTACTTGACAAGACCTGATTCAGTTGTGATTTCAACTGTTAATAGTAATCGTATATCTTTATCCCGTGGAGCAGTCCGATTGTAATGGCCTTCTTAGGGAATCAAAATGATAACAATTCCAATTATGCTTATGTTGAATCACTATGTTCGATGATCTACTAAAAATCTCAAAGAAGAATTGAGATAATTATTCGTTTTCATGGAGCAGTTCGATCACTGTGGCCTTCGAGATTGAAGTTTTAATGCTAGTAATTACGGTGTTAAAGAGATAATTGGCTCTCTATCACAGCGTGTGATGTCCTTTCAATGTCATTGCACGTGCACACGAAATGATGTACTCCCCTAAAACATCCTAATTCAATCAATGACTAATTTTACCCAAATGTCCTTATGGTAATTTATTCATCTTACCGTATTGCATGGATTGCAAGTCACTGCAACTGCCAAGTGTGTAGAATAAATGACTGAATACGAGACATATTTAGATTTTGAATTATATGAATGTTTTTGTAATTTTTATAAATGTTTGAGGGTTTTCCCCATTATATATTTTTGATAGCAATCTAAAAATCTAATCCCATATGTACCAATCTAAAAAGAATACACCTAACTAGCGCATCGATTAACATCAAGTATTAAAGCAATAAAGAATGGAAAATAATAAATTTAACAAGAAAGTAAGGTTTCTTTTATTAAAAATTTGCTAAATCCTCATTACAAATATGTCCCTCTTAGGGATACCCAAATCCTTGATACAATTGATACAACATTTCGAGGCCCCTAAACAAGGTTTGGTGTAATCTGCAAATTCTATAGAATGGACACAATTTTCTCAAGTCCAAAGATAGCCTCCATCTCACACAATTGGAGGAACATATTGCCAAGAACACCTTGAAATTCTCAGATCTTGTAAACCTACGTTCAAGAAATACCATAAAAGGGGTTAATAGCAAAGGCGGCCTCTCTTGATGTGGCACTTGATGGGAAATTGCATAAATGATGAAAAAGATAACAAGAAAACATGTAAACTAGTAAAAATATGCATAAAATATCTAGATTGTTGTAAAGCTTATAAAGAAAGCAAGAAATCTAGTAATTAGGTAGCCCAATTAACCATTAAAACTTGAAATGCATCAAATTCAATGAAACTAGTCTAGATTAACAAATGCAAGGGAAATAGAAGTAAATCTATCTCTAATTTCTAAATTTAATCATACAAATGCATAAAATAAAGCTAATCTAAGCCAGATCTACCTAAATACATATTTGAAAGGAAAAATTTATGGCTAAAACAAAGGAAATCAGAGATCAAACCATTACCGTGGGTTTGAGGTGCAGTTGGCACTGTTAGCTGTGGATGACATCTACGACTGAGCCAACAGTATTCTTACTCTTGTAACGAAGGCTTGGATCTTCAATTTCTCTATGGAATTGATGATCAAGGGTCACCTTTGTGTTCTTACATGGATTTATGATGTAAATTCTTCGAATTAGCTCTAGAAGAGGCTCAATTAGGATGATTGATCTCCTTAGACTCTTGAATCCTCCATATCTTTGAATGCAATCATGATTTCCAAATTGGTAGCAAGTAAGCACTCCTTAAGGGTTTGCAAATGACTCCACAATTTGGTAGGGCTTCGCTGCGTTCAATTTAAAAATATTCCCATATTTTCCCCAATTTGAAGGGGGGTCTTATAGCCTTCTCAAGTCCTTGGTCTAGCTTCATGGAGAAGCCAAGATCAAGAACTAGGAGATTATGACAGTTGGGAGGAAGGTTATTGATGCTTCCTCGCTTGAAACCGCTTGTAAAATAGTCGCCATGGCTGTTATAACTACATTTGGCTTGGCTCAAGAATTTAAAATAGTTTCAAGGTTAGTCGCGGCTCTAAGGTGCATCTAGCTCTATTAGCCATGGATGCTAGTCGTGGCTACGGTTGAATAGACCAACTCTACCCAAATTGAGTGGTTAAAACCACTACTTTGTCTTGGAATGGTCCAATATCATTCATATGGTTTGCTAGGATGCCCATATGAGTAGTCCCCTACACATGATACATTTTAGGTGTCTATAGATACCCATTTTGGGATGTGTTGTAAGAATAAACAACACTGAGCAAAAATAGGCCTCCTAAAACCATGTTGTAGGTTGAATTATGATCATTAATCTAATAAACATTAGATGCCCAGTATTGCAACATGATGCGCATCTTAGAATCATTGCTTCCAACTGAGGGAAGGCTTAATTTGTAAAGCGTTTGTAAGCTCTACGATGATCGGGTAGTTAGTGCTACAATCATTTTGATAGGTAGAGAGCTACTAGCTTAACTGTCATAGTTTCTTTTTGGCCCAATAAATGGTAAGCTTATGATAGTTATTGGCAATGATTTGTAATACAAACGCAATTTGACAAGATCAAGTGATATATTATTGGATTTGATTATGATTATTGATATTATGACTATCCCCTCAAGTGACGCGTCGATGAGGAAATGATGAACGATGAAGTATTCACTATTGTTAGGGGTAAAGAACCCTATAGGCAATGCATTTGCCAGCAGTCCATGTAGAGGCATATCATGTAGTTGCATTAATAGGAATTCTTGGTGTTTGACAAATTGTGTGCTTATGATGCTTGGTTGGCAATGAAAATGCTTAAATGCATGGGAGCCATAGTTTAAACAATGGACAAAATGTGAAGTAATGATTATGATTATTATTGATCTAAGAATTGAAAGAAAACATAAGAGAAAGGGGTAAAGTAAGATAATTAATATATATATATATATATATATATATATATATATATATATATATATATATATATATATAGTGTGTGTGTGTGTGTGTGTGTGTGTCATTGGAGGAATTTATTTATTTTTACATGCAAAATCATATATAATTATATATAAATAAATAAATAAATAAATAAATAAATAAATAAATATATATATATATATATATATATATATATATATATATATATATATATATATATATATATATATATATATATATAGTGTGTGTGTGTGTGTGTGTGTGTGTGTGTGTGTGTGTGTGTGTGTGTGTGTTAAAAACAAATAATATTTGTTGTTTTAAAATAAAGTAAATAAAACATTATAAATTATAAAATATTAAAATAAATAATAATAAAATAATTATTGCTTTGCACTTATTGAAAGAAGGCAATTTGGAAAGAATTCGGTATTAGGGAATTATCATGGGAACTTGGGTTTGTTGATCGTGGATAAGTCATGGACTACACAACAAGTTTGGGAGGAAAGTTCCATATGCGATCAACAGGTGGAATGCATGAGAAAAACCATTTTTTGTTCTAGAAATCAAAGTAGAGGAAACCAACAAAAATCATCGTCTTGGCGGTGAAAGGAGAGCTTTGGAAAAAAAAATAAAGTAACTAGAAGTATTTTCGAGAAGTGCGGAAGAACGAGATAAGCATTTTCGGGTAAGAGGAAACCATCTAAAAGAATTTCCATGGTTAAAATGATGTTATTTTATCAAAAATATTTATTATTAAACTTGCCAGTGTAACAAGAAAATTATTCGGGTTTTAAACTTTTGTTTTGCAAATGACTGATGATTATATTTTGATAAATAAATAAAGAAATATATATATATATATATATATATATATATGAGTGAAATAATCTGATGAGATTGATATTTTATTTTGAAAATAGAGAATTGCATGTTGAATTTATAAACTGAAGTGAAACAATCCGAGGTGTTTGATATTATGTTTTGAAAATAGAGAATTGCATGTTGAATTTATAAACTGAAGTGAAACAATCCGAGGCATCTGATATGTTGTTTTGAAAATAGAGAATTGCATGTTGAAATATAGACTGGAGTGAAATAATCTAAAGAATTTGATATTTTGTTTTGAAAAGAATATTTGCATGTGGACTGGACATTGCATAAGTGTATGCATTTATAGGATTAGATGCATGTCAAAATAGTGCTGGCCATTCTGACCCTTGGTTACACCGGTGATCCTTGAAATGGTTTGGAGAAAACTCGAAGTTATAGGTCGCTTATATTATAGCCCAAAATATTGACGATCACACATAGCCTGTTCATGTACGTTTTCAAGGAATGAGTGCTATTTTGGAATCGTAGCACTGCCAGAACATAGAAAACTCTTGTAAACCTTGTATACATTCATTATTTTGAAGCGTAGGGTAGGAAAAACCAAACTCAAAATTTCTTGATAGATTATGTTTTACCCATGAGTAAATAGAATTATGGATGTAGTACAAAAATCTGGTTATACAAGAAGTTATGTATTTTAATGAATTTTAATTTATGTATTATTTACTTTGGGATAAATATTGTCAAACCAAAGAAGTTGAATCTCATCTACGAAAGATGCATTGGGTTTGGATTCAAATTCAAAATTTCTTTGTCTGTGTGAATTTGATAAAAAATGATAATTGTATGTTGGTTGTCGTTTCTTATTAAGCAAGGTATTTTATTGTGAAAACTCTGTTTTCCTCTTCTCTCTGTAAGAAAAGTTTAAGTTATATATATATATATATCCTTGAGAATCTTCCCATTGTAATCTGGAGGTTTTAAGCATATGGGTTTTTAATCATTTGGAGAACATTAAATATTATATTGAGGTGTTAAACTTCTAAAATATGACCATATTTTATCCTTGCTTAACTATTGAAGAATACCTCAAGTGTATTTGGTTTGGTTACGATTCCAAGAAGTAAACTTTGATTGGAAATGAGCCTGATTAAATTGGAATGAGGACGATAGAAACTATTTTATTTTTAAATTCTAATTATCCATATATAAAAACCTCTCACGTTTAATATGTCACTCTGTCTCATAAACTAAGACTTAAAAGCTTTGCATTGTGTAATGGAATCTTTAAGCATGTTTGATTGGTGAAATTTTGTGACCTTTTGTGTTAATGTTAAATTAGGTGAAAGAAGAAATAGGCAAAGGTTATGTTAGAATAGTGAAAGAGTAAAACTTTCTTTTTTCCAGATACAAAATAATATGAAAGGAAGATTGTGGATTACAGTCTCGATTAACATAAAGTTTAACCATAATTTTTTTGTCTCATGAGAAATCGTGAAACCTTTGGAGTTTAGCTAGTCCTTTTGGAAATAAATAAATAAAAATATCGTAGCAAATGGCCATAGTTCACTTGGTAAATTGTTCATTAGAGAAGATCATTGGCATATCGATTAGAGGAATGACTATTTTATGACTAAAAATATATGTTTTCTCAAGTGGTTATTTTTAATGGCAATAATATTAAGATATCCGAATCTCAGTAGAACAACTAATTGAAAGTAAATAATATGATTACCATGTATTTTATTTTATGCTTTACTCTTAAAAAAATGTGTGTGTTTCTAAAGATTGAGATAATTTATATTTACATAGTTCTCATTAATCTCTTTAATCTACTTACAACATAGAATTTTAATAATTCTTTTTAGGTATAGTTATTTTTAGATATTACAAAATCTACATATTGTTGAATATTATTATTGTTCAATCCAATTGTACACATGGAACTTGCTTGGATGAGCATTAAAAAGAATTAACTGATTTGCTTATTATTTTATGTTGGATCATTTAAAGCTGATGAATCATGAGGTAGTAATATAACATATGCTACACCTTTAGATTTTGATGAAACAATATCCTTTTATTTGCACAACTTAGGATTTAGAGAGCAATGAAACTTGCTATAGATATAGTACCAAGGTTGTGGTTAGGATTTCCTTCTCATTTAAATATTGTGGGTAGACAAATGCCAAGGTTGTGGGTAGACAACCCTTCTTATTTAAATATTATGGGCAGACAATCTTAACTTCAACTTTAAATATGTTGTGGGTAGACAAACATCTTTCTAGGGCTCTAACCGTAATTCTATCAAGAAAGTTCAAAACAAGAGGTAACAAAGGATTGTATGGGTATCTATTCTAGGTTATCCTTGCTAGTATTGAGTGGTGAATTATGCTTGACTTGGTTGTACCGACAACATGATGGTATGGGATATCATGTTGGTTAATCAACACAAAACATCGGGTAGTTGCTAGGGTATTGGTAGAACCTAGATTATGCTCCAAGGAAGTTGGTTGATTGTCTAGCTCGAGCATGTATGTGCTAAGTCTTACATATCATGAGTATTGGAGTTCATGTTAAGATATGGGAAAATTATGGATCACACCTCTAGGTGATATGGGCCCTAGAGGAAAAGAAACCCCCTACCTAAAATTGGAATCTTGGGTGGAGAGTGAAGTTCAAAAGAGGTAATTATATGGGATTTGGCCAATATCGATCTCATGAGTATTTCGACTACAATGGAATAGCACTCATGAAGATGGTTCTAACATGCTCATACTAGAAATTAAATTAGAAAAGTATAATAGAAAAGAAAAAAATTCTCTTATTGTGACCTTTGATGTTGGACAACCAAGTGGGTAGACTTGGGGCATTTGGACAACTAAGTGGGAAAAAATTGGGTTGCTACATTATTTATGGATAAAGATATTTCTAAAATGGGAATTACTCTACTCATCAAGTTTACCTTTGTTAAAGTTGAGTTAAGTCATTGATTGAAACAATAGAGACAAGATAGACTCTTCTTCCACTATTAATTTATTTCAAAGTGAATGTCCCTATCAAGATAATACAATATTAAAATCAAAGGCATCTATATTCAATAATAGAATTAATCTCAAATTTTAAGTATATAGATTCACAATTAGAACCTATCATCTGTAAATAACTTGCCATGATAGATATATCATAATGAATCCGTTTTACTAAAAATAAGAATCTATCCAATCTTTTAATAATATGGTATTTTCCACATTTGAAACCATCCCAAGTAGACCTTCATTAGTTATTGATGCATTCCATACAAAATTAAATATTTGATAAATTTATTAATGCCCTCCATAGACTTGGTGAGGGCTTCACACCTACTATTTTTAAAAAAAGGCATAATATGGTGTTGAAATATCCTCCTAAGGATCCAAACATTAGAGAAGGTGTAGAAAAATATCTATGAGAGAGAATCCCAATAATTCATCCTTCTCAACAACATTACATGACCATATACATTCACTAGCATTAAGATTTTCCATCCTGAATGAACGTCATATTAAGTAAAATTCAATTTTGATTACACTTTGTTTCTTTAATAATAGTATAGTTTTATCTAAAACAACTTTGTTGAGGAATATTACATTATTTGGTACATGCTAATGTACCTTCATGGTAGAAATTCAAATATGTAATAGATTAGGGTTGATTCTATAGTTTAGATGAGTGTTTTTTTTGCCCTTTTATGTAAATATCAATGTGCAGGAACTAGACAAGTGTCATGTAGGTTAGAGTGCAAGTGTGTATTGAGAGAAAGTGCACGTGTCATGTATGTAAGTGTACAAATATATAAACTGAGGATGTGCACAAGTGTCTTATATTAGGAGTGCATGTAAGAAGAGAGTGAAGAGTCTAGTATACAAGTGGCAATATGACAAGCCTAAGGTCATAGAAGTCATCATATAGAGAGCAATATTCAAGTACATGAAGAGTCACTTCATATATCTATATTATGGTTATAAATATCCATACAATATAACAAGATAAAAAGAAGAAAATAATTGATAATAAAGATTGTATACAAATTTTGAGCAAATAATATTGTAAGTTTTCTTCATGCTTGTACATAAATGATTTTATCCATTTTACATTCATATTTGATATTATAGGTGAATGTTTTTTCATTATTATATTTACTTAGATATACATATTAGATTACCCATATATATAATTATACTCTTCATTATTGATATTTTGACCTTTAATATTGTGGCTCCTTTATGTTGGGACCTGTGATATTTTGTGGTAGTAAGGCTGAAAAGCCAATAGTGGTATCAGAGCTACCACTTAACTTTGTCCATTTTTGATAGAGTTGTTTTATTAGCCACAATTTAACTTTGTTTAGTCTTGATAGAGTTAAATTAGAGTCTATCCACTTTGAAGGTAATGAATTATTGGACTCTATTTTATAAAGGTCTAATTGAGTAGAGATTGAGGGGAAAAGGATTAGTCACCTTGATTTATATATTAGGGTTTTTCCACTTGGTTGTAAGAAAATCAATGAAGACTAGGATTCAACTAATATTGATTGAGGCCAACTCAATATAAATTTGGACATTGAGAGAGATATCCAACTTAGAAGAAACTTGGAAGTTTAGGAATGTTCAAAGTCACCTTGATAATATTGAGGATTCTCTAGAGAAGAGAGGAGAATCACTATTAAAAATTGAGAGAGATCCAACTCAAGAAAAAGTTGATCATTTGGGGACATTTAAAGTCACCCTGATATTGATATTGGGTTATTTAGAAAATAAGAGAATCATATTTTGTTCTTAGGTTTGACCTAAGACACTGAAGAAAGATTTTAGAGATAGAGGAGCATCTAAGCTTCCCAGAGATAAAGAAGCATTAAAACTTCTATAGATAAAGGAGCATCTAATATATAGAGATAGAGGATAAGTCAAATTTCTAGAGAAAATAATCAATACAAAGCCTCTATAGATCATAGAAGAAGGAAGCATTATAATCTTCCTAATATAAAGAAATATTGAATAACTAGGTTTACTAAAAATATCTTTATAGCAATTTAGTCTTGGTTGTGGATTAGTTTTTGAAGCAGATTCTTCAAGGAGGATATTCATTACAATAGTGAAGGAAAGAGTCCAATGTATAGGCTATGAAGATAATAATATAAGAGTATAGAATTATATACACTTGAGAGCTATTATAGAAGGAAACTCTATTAAGACTCTAATGCTAGCATTCAAGGAAGCATAGAAGATATAGACAACTAAAAAATCATTTATAAGAGCACTAACAAGACATTTAGAAGAGTGATAATAGTGTTCTTTGAAGAAAGCTTACAAGGTATTGAGAAGAGTTCTAACAAGGCATTTAGAAGAGAAATAACAAGACATTTTGAAGAGTGCTAGCTAGGCACTTAGAAGAAAGCTTAACATAATGATAAAAAAAAGCATTAAGATAACACATAAAAAAAAGCACTAACATAGTGCTAATATGAATGTTAACAATGAGAAGAGACGAGTATCAAAATATTTTAAGAAGCAAAACATAGTCCAAAATAGCATTCAAGTGCACTACTATCATTTACCAGAGATGATCATTAAAGCAACACATGGACATGCTACCAAATTTTGTGATAAGAATTATAACAACACTACCTACATTGATCAAAATGGAGAGGAAGAAACAACACTAAATTATGATAATATAGATAAGAAATAAGAGCATCATGCACGAAGAGTAGCATCTGGCTATTACCACCAGAGGAGAGATATATAGTAGAATCCAATCATTACCAGAGGAGATATGTATAAAAAAATCCAACCATTACCACCATAGGAGAGATGTGTAATAGAGACATATTATAACATTCAAGCTAGCTACTAGGAAAACATTCAAAGGGCAGAACATGAATGTGAAATGTTTTTCACTGTGCATTAGAAATTCCAAGCGATAGACGAGTGTTAGAAAGCATCTCTCCCAACATACCATAACAAAATATCCATCGACTAAACTAGGTAATGTTTAGGCATTATATTCCATTCTTAGTGTGCTATTAACTTTTGGAGGGAGACCAAATTCAAATTGTTTTTTAAAAAACGTTAGGTGGAGTTATAAGGATTTTGACATATTTATGCACTTTGATTAAGATTTTTCAAAAGCTATTTTTTTTTTTTTTATTTGAATTTATTTTTTATATATGGAGTGATAAGGTTTACCACTTAGATTTAATGTTTTATAAGGTTTGAAGTTTTTAAGGTTTTAAACATTTTTAAGTGTTGAAGATTAGAAATTCTAAAAGTTTGAAGAATTAGAGTTTTTTGGAGTTAAAAGGATTTTAGACTTAAGGTTTTAGTTTTTTTGAAGTTTTTTAAAATTAATTATATTTTGGAGTGAAAAGGATTTTAACTAGGATTTAAATATTTTTGAATTTGAAACTATTTGAAGTTATTTGAAAGTTTTTAAACATTTTGATTTTTTTTTTTTTTTTAAATTTAAAATTTTGCAAAAGATATCTACATCAAAGGTTTAGAAAACTTAAAATTTATAAATTTCTTATCTGAGTGTTTTTAATTTGGGAGATATAAGGTTTACTACTTCAAAGGAATTAAATTGCAAACTTTGATCATCATGGAAGAAATTATTAGAAATCCATTCAGTGGGGATAGTGAAGAAATGTAGAACAAGTTAAAGTTTTATTCTCAAAATTCAATATATGAATTTTATGGAAAGAAGCAAATATCAAATGATTTAAAGGAAAAACTATCTTTATTTCTCAAGGATGAAAATATGAAAAGTTCACAACACTTATAAGTTGCCTTCATGAATTTTTTTTTAAAACATGGTGCAGTTCACAAACCACCATTATATTTTCCTCAAAATAATGCTTAATGATGTATTTATCACTACTTACCTTTGAGATATTTAAATAAAAATACAAGAGAAGAAAAATGTAAATTGTGACACATATGGCTTGAATGAAGCTTATGTTAGCTTCAATGAGGAATCATTAAAATCCATAATGCATTATTGAGATGATCTACTAACTCATTTTTTAGAAAGCTCACCATTAGGTACATCACAACTAAATTTGAAGAAAATAAGAGCAAAGAAAAAGAATAGAGGAAAGCACAAAATAACATACAACAAAAGATATAAAGAAAAACTTGAAGCAGGAACCTATGTTGTTGATCCAAAAAAAAGTCTGAAGAGAGTTGATTGGAGATTCAAGACCAATATTGAAGACTAAAGTCTTCAATAACCAAATAATATAATACAAGGGGTGTTGAGGAATAGTACATTAGTTGGTACATGCTAATGTACCCCCATGGTACAAATGTAAATATGTAGTAGATTAAAATTGAATCTATAGTTTAGATGAGTGATTTATATTTTCTCTTTTATGTAAGTGTCAATGTGTAAGAAATGCATAAGTTTCATGTAAGTTAGAGTGCAATTTTGTAATGAGAGAACATGCACAAGAGTCATGTAAGTTATAGTACAAGTTTGTATTGAGAGAACGTGCACAAGTTTCATGTAAGTGTCCAAATATGTAAAGTGAGTATGTGCACAAGTGGCTTAGATTAGAAGTATATGTAAAAGTTTGCAAGTTTCATAGAGTCAAGTATGCATGTAAGAAGAGAGTGAAAAGTCTAGCATACAAGTGGCAAAATGACAAGCCAAAGGTCATGGGAGCTATCATATGGATTTTCAAAGAAGCACATATAACAATTTTCTCTATCTTTATTTGAGTTTCCTCACATAACAATTTTTTAGATTGGGTATGTTTTCCTCCTTATTAGTTTCTTTTGAATGATTCTATTCAAAGAAGCACTCAAAAATAAGATACAATAAATATCCAACTCTACTTCTAACGTCCTCTCATATTTAAGCTTATTGTAATTAGAAATATTAATATATTTATCTATATTTTTGGGATTAAACAAGATAACCTCTTTTCCAATTGAATTTAGAATTTTGATCATGATATTTGTCTATTGTTAACAATATTTTTAGTTTAGGATATTTCAATTTTTACTATTCTACTCTTTTGCTTAGCTTTTCCTCCATGGGATAAAATTATTGGTCTTGCTCTATGCTATAATCTACTCCACACTCACTGATTTCTTCTACAAGTCTTATACCTCCTTTTGGTATATCATCACTGCTCTTACCATTTTTTTAGCCAAAAATTTTCTTGTCATCTTTTTTAATTTTGCAAATCCAACTTCATTATAAGTAACTTCAACCTTTGATTAGGAGATTATTCTATATTTTTTAGAATCCTTGTAAGAACCTTTCTCAGATATATTTAGGACAAACTCTACTATTATGATTTAATTATCACACACCCTGTATCTAAATCCAAAATATTTTCATACATAAGCTAATGGCCCTAAATTTTGATGTTTTACATAATTGTAAATAGATGTGATAAAGGTTTAGATGGTTCTATCTTAATATAAATCCATGCATGGATCACCATATTTATTTCTAATGAAACTCTCTTCAAGTGGGCCCAAGATCCAGCAGATCCCTCCCAATGTGAACATGCTTTAGGAACTTTTAGACTTTATTATGTAATGTGATCTAACATAAATTTTTATAATAAATTTCATATAAATACATATGATTTATTTTAAATAATAATTATTATATTTTCATTTGAATTTTTTTTATAAAATATTACTTTTATTCTTTATAATTAATCATTTAAAAAATAAATAAACTAAAAAAGTTTGATAAAATTATATTTAAATATGATTTATTTGCTTTAATAATAAATCCAATATATATATATATATATATATATATATATAATTATATTTATATTTAATAAATACGAGAAAAGCTTATAATATATGACTTTGAGCGTTTTTTTTTTTACATTGGAGAGTTGGTCACAACCACACTATTTCTAGTAACTGACAAACGCATAGTTCAAACCACAATAACTGCTTCCACCAAATCTATTTCACCTTGTTATTGTTGACTCGATGTGAAGGGGACCACCAATCACTTGGGATTCGTACTGTTATCGTGACGTGCTTGCCCCATCATAATATTATACATTCCAAATATGAAAGGACGTCGGCTATGTGCACAATTATATTTTCTTTATTATTTATTAGTCTAGTTATCCAAGAGTTAGGTTATCTTTTCATCTTATAAATTTATTGTATGCAGTGCAAGAGAACTGCCCTCTCCAAGTGGCTACAAGACCTTCCCTATCCAAGTGGCTTATTGAATTTGGATTCTTCATATATCATTTGATTTAATCAATTAGTAAGAAGTTCTCTTACAAGCAAATCCTAGGTATCGGTTCACTAAAATACAGAATGCTGCAATTTTTTTTAGAAAAAATTGGGTTCAGTTTGATTTTTTTTTTAACAGTGGATAGTCATGGTTCGTTTGGTGTTCACAACCTCAATAGAACCATTCAAAAATCGAGTCCACGAAATAAGAAACCAGATATCCCGAACGTCTTTCGCCAAGCATCCAGTTAGTGGTTTACACTTTTTGATTTAGATTCACGGGTATTCCAAACACCTCGATGATCTAGAAAGTAACAAGATCCCTAATAGTAGTGTTCAAGTACCTAGCGTATTGCGACGTCTTTTACACTACGAACAACGAGATTATAAGGTGACATTAACATGACGTAGCAATATCGAGAATAATTGGCATACTTTAAACCATTCTGTTGCGTGTCCAGTGTCAACAGCAGAAGTGCAAGATTATTACAAGAGAAATCCAGCTTCGTTGCAAAAGACTCGTTTATCTCTGAAGTTTTTTTTTTTTCACTTTCTGTACAGTCTTCAGGAGTTATTTGTTTTTTTTTAGGGTTCGGAATATAGCGCTTCAAGTTAAACGACATCCGGCCAATCATATCATGCAAAAGAAGTTTTTTTTTATATATATAATTTAAATCAAAATTCATTATTTGGATCGTCGACAACTTTTATTTCGGCAAGTATAATATCTAAGGAATAAGTGTCTTAATAATATCAAGTATCTTAAAAAAAGTATATAACATCTGTTGGAGAGTTTAATTAATACGGTGAACGAAACGTTCCAATTTTGAGCGAAGCGGTAATCTTTGCAATCTTTTCGGACAAATTTAGCAATAAAATTCACCTTGAGGTACATTTCGCAGCAAGAATTCTACAATTACTGTCAGTCTATCCGGTATTGACAGGTTGCTGATATCAATTATGTAAAGCAAGTTCTGACGATCATAGGAAACAACATCGTCTCGTTATAAGGAATCACCGAGCATCTTCACCGGACATCATTCTCAGCAAGCATAAGATATAAGGCTAGACTAACACTGTCGCTTCATTCATTCACAGTTTGTCCAGGTAGAACAACGTTTAATTAACATCGCGGGAGCAGAATATTATTTCCGTCGTGAGATAAGGAGGCAGCAATAGAAGAAAAAACAACACGGCGAATTTGGGCGATGGGTCGACAATAATACTTGCGTTGAGCGTACTGCAGAGGGTAATAAAAACGATATCAACGCCTAAGGAGGAGATCATATACTGCTACAAATTAATACAAATTAAAGGAAGACCTCACGATATTTATTTAATAGTGCGAAGAGATTTAATTAATTTTAAGATATCAACGCCTAAGGAGGATAGGTGGTTTACACAAAATTTTATTAAGCTCGTTACCCAAGGATCACGCACCATAATATTGATGATATAATCTTAAAAAAAAAAAAGCAAGCGCAGGCGTGATATAAAATTTTCAAAAATAATTCGGGATATCGTCACACGAGTGATATAATTTTTTGATTTTTGCTACTGTTCAAAATAAATTTGATAATCAAAATATTACGACAAATATTTCGTGCATGAGTGTTATAATATTGTCGTTTTGTTCCTGCGGCTATTGGGATTAATCCCACTAGAGCGCGGGAAAACCTAGTACGACTTTATATTGACGAGATTGTAGAAGTGCAAATGGAGCACGCTTGGTTCTCACATTGACGGCGATAGCGATAACGATAACTGTTCCCAAGTGTTAATTAATCGCATGCGGACGTTCCGTGGTTGAGACAGCCAAGAAAATAGCCGTTGGAAACTTAGCCAATTCATAACCCTTGTGACTGGATTAATATTGAAATTCAAGCCATTAAAATCACAGTCGGTGTGCAGAAATCATGCATAAATTCGTAACTGTTGTGCTTGAAATTCAAGCTATTAAAATCATAGCGGTATGGACGCTAATTTTTTTCAACGCTTTTTTTTGCTTAGTAAATTTGCAAATGATGCCAATAATACTTCCATCTATAATATGTCACATATCGTCAAATTCAAGAATTTCTAATTAAATGACAAGGAATATTAGAAAAAGATGCTACATGGGAACCTGAAAGTATTTCTCACACATTTTTAGTTTTGAAGATAAAAGCTTTCGGAGGAGGGGAGCCATATTACATTCCAAATATGAAATGACGTTGGCTATGTGCACAATTATATTTTCTTTATTATTTATTAGTCTAGTTATCCAAGAGTTAAATTATTTTTTCATCTTATCAATTTATTTATTTGAGAATTGCCCTCTCCAGGTGGCTAAGAGACCTGCCCTCTCCAAGTGACTACGAGACCTTTCCTCTCCAAGTAGCTTATTGAATTTGAATTCTTCATATATCATTTGATTTAATCAATTAGGAAGAAATTCTCTTACAGAAACATCTAGAAGAGATGCTTAGAACTTGGC
This sequence comes from Wollemia nobilis, assembly GCA_028583015.1. NCBI lineage: Eukaryota > Viridiplantae > Streptophyta > Pinopsida > Araucariales > Araucariaceae > Wollemia > Wollemia nobilis. The sequence continues at coordinate 19,845,242 of JAQPPZ010017026.1, read as the reverse complement.
ATCTCCATCCCAATATAACCTTATAAGGAAAAAGTTGGACTTATCAATATAAAATTTAATGCACAACCTCATACATATGCTACACTTTGAACCTTAAACCTTTTAAAAACCAAAACCCCAAACTATTATGTTGTTCCCTAAAACATCTTATCCAACACTATTTTTTTATTTTTATTCGAAAAATATAATAAACCTAAGATTAAAGAATCTCCAAACTTATTCAATACTATTACTTCAACTATTTATATATTTTTAAGAGAGGGAGGTTCAAATAATATTAAAATAATACAATTACGGGTAATGAAGACAAATATGGATGATATTAATTCAGTACTCCTTTGCGTCGTATCCTCGTAAACAAAATCGGATTTGACGGATTTGATTAACGTATATGGGATGTATGGGATATGGACAAACATCAAGTGCCAAAACAACATAGCGCACACTAACAAAAACGAGGACGACTTTGGGCAGTGGCAATCAAATAGTTATCATCAACAATGACAAAAAGTTATCTCACAAAAAGTTAATTATAGTTTTGAGAAATTATTAGCCTAAAGCATGCGAAGGGTGTTGGTTAACCACCAGTATAGTTTAGTTATCACTGTCTTATTATTGATCGTTGATCTAAGATTTAACTCATAACTTCTTCCACTTCATAAGTGTTCATTTGTGATTTGCTTTTGATTCGTTTTATAAGGATTTTTAATTGATTTTATTTAGTTTTCTTAGGACAATTTTAGAGATACATAAGACATATAGATATGAATAGATTAAAGAATAGATTTTACCAAAGGGAGTTTATCTTTATAATAGAGTTATTTATTGGTTTAGTTATTCAGTTAACTTTTCATTATTTTTATCAATTATATTTATTCTTTTTTTTGTCTTCTAGTTTTTAGTAAATTGGAAGAGAAGCTCGTTTGAATCGTAAGATGTTCAGAATCATAGTTTTTATTCACGCAGAGCAACGAAAGAAGACAATATTTGATTTTTCATCATTAATCAATTGTCTTGCGGTTGTTGAAAAAAGTTTCAAAGTCTTCTTAAACCTAGACCCCTCTTTCAAAGATGCACAACCTAACAAGGTTGAATCATTCACAAATTGTTAGTGGGATAAAATAAGGGCTCCAAAGGCTGTTGTAATTCCTTGAGAAGATTGATTGGTTATGTCTTTAGAGATAAGATGACGCAAACATTCTATCAATATTATGAATAGGTATAGGGAAAGAGGATCCCTATCACGAAGACATAATACATAATACTTTAGCTTTGAAATAATTTATCTAAAATTTTATCAACTCTTTCAATGTTGATGGAGCTACCCAATATAATTTCATATTTTCTAAAAAATAACCCCAAATGGTGTGAGCAAATAGGCAATGAAGAAGTAAATGGTCTGATATTTCTGAATCCTTCTTACACAAGGCATATATGAAGGGTCCATAATATTCTCTTCTCTGTAGACTCTCTTCCACAAGAATCATTGGTTGAGGTTAATATTTTATCTAGATTAAGGATCTTGGGATCATTCATAGTCCTAATTGATGTCCATCATTTTCTCAATTAAGATACAATATTTATCTTCTTATGAAGGGGTATCTGAGAGCACGCCTAGGATCTCTAGATTTATAGGATCTATAGTTTATTTGTTATTTGTAATTTATTTTAAGATAACCATGTTTGGTGCAAGGATCCTTTAAAATAAAAGTGGTCACTATAGATAGTCTAAGGGACCATATTTGGAGGATTGTTAATGACATACTTGTATTCACAATAGTCCTCATGAACAATGAGGCTAGAATAGACCAAGGTTATGAAATTTACAATGATAGATCACATTAATTTAAAGAAGTTAGAAGCTATGAGAAGGGAGGATCCATCATCATCATCCTTATCGCATTCCATTCCATTCTGAGAAATAAAGCCATCATGGGATACCTTATCAAGATGATTTATTTCTCCTAGAAGAAGGTAAATACTCACTAATACTAGGGATATAACCTATCCCATAACATCCTATCTAGGCTTTGGTATATAGGGTCTCTTTTATGCCCTACTCGTATAGACATAGTCCTTTACCTTAAAATTTGATACTAATAAGCATATATTTTGGGATGGGATATGAGTTCAATATAAAGCATAAAGTATACAATCATTCAACTAAATAATATTATCACCATAAAGTTTATCATCATTGGTAGTCCAAATACAAATGAAGTAGTAACTTCCTATTTGTACTATTTTATCGATATTGCTAGAAGACAAGCCTAAGATTTAGGAAATAGAGGAAGCTTGGATAGGTCTAAGACACATTGATAATTATATATTTTGTTAATGATGATTTAATTATTACTCTAAATTATAATATCATAAGTAGATGAATTACTTAGAGAGAGACCTCATTACATTAGTTGTAAGAGATTGATAAGAAGAAGTAGATGATTCAAAATACAAGATTATATATGAGAAAAGGTAAGATTTACGATTTTTGACCTCGATTACCTGGAAATAGGTAAAAGTTTTAGGATCATTTAGTACATGATAAGTCTTTCCCTTGTATTCATATTTAAAGTACTGATGGAGAGTTGATGGGATGGACTACATCTCGTGGATCCATGACATCCTTAGAAGAATATTGTATGCCAATTTGCAAGGCATGATATATAAGGGAATGTTAAGAGTGTAGGGTCTAACTCAAAGGGATAACACTATAATGCCACTAGCCTCTTGTTTCTAATTATCAAAATACGTTATAACAAGATTGAATTCCTTCGAATATATTTGGTTAGCCCAAAATAACGAATGAACTTTAGGCTATAAACAATGAGACCAAAACTATTTTTGACTAATTTTTTGATGAAATTGTCACCAATATGTCCTATAATGTATAATGGTATATCTTCATATGTCCAAGCAAAAACGTCTTCATATTATTTAAGAAATGCAATGTATGCATCTTATTTTTCTTGACTCAATTCTGATCCAATGTTGATGATGTGAGGGTTATTTTCGGTTCCAATGCTGATTTTTATAACGTTTTCAACTTCCATATGTAGATCTCTCTCAAAATTAGATGGGATGGGTGAAACACCTAATTCTTGTAATTCTTCCAAGGTTAGCTTGGATAATTTGTCTTGAGGAGTCATGGCCTCAAGCTGGGCTATACTAGGTAAATATCCATCGAAATAAAATTCGTTATGTAACAATTCCTCAATGGAGACATCATGGAAGATGTCCCCTTCCAACTCATCGTTGGATTCAGCAATCATATCAAGGTAATCTATGGATAGCATATTGCATGTAAACAGATTATCCCTTAAATGCAAATCATCGCGTTTATCTAAATAATCTTGGTAACATATAAGATGGTCATCATCCTCAAATGGGAAGGGCTGACCTTTACTAGGAAATAGGCCCACACCACATCGGGCAGGCCATGGTTCTACCTCAAAAGGTTCTTTCATATCATTTTGGAAAGGTCCCAAACCTTTACTTTTATATCCCAATCTAAGCATTATAGGTTTAGCTTTAACATACTCATTAGCAAAATAACAGTGAGCATACCCGTCATAATGAGTCTTGATGTTTCTAGGTATTCTTCCCCAGTCATATTCCTTATAAATAAAAGCACAAATCCCGACTTGGTAGATACTTCCCATAGGTTGTGGGAGGCCCAAGGTATAGGAGAGGGTGGCAATTTATTTAAAATATGGGAATATTGCATAGCAACATTTATTTTTTCTGATACAAGAATTTTAGATAAATCGGGTAAGAGCTCGTCAGTAAGAGCGTAAGAGGTAGAAGGATCATTTCCTATGTTTTTGGATGCGGAAAACATGCCTTTGATAGGCGTAGACATTGTAGAGATGTCAATGGACGGGTCTAAAGATATGGAAGTTATAGGAGTAAAACAAGAAGCATTGGTTGTGGGTTTAGGATCTTTTTGAGGTCCTAATGTGGTTTGTTCGGAAGATGGTTGAACTATATGTAGAGGTGTGGTTGATGAGGAGGAAGGAGATGATGTTATGAGTGTGTGTTTCACACATTTGGGTGGATGATGAGAATTAGGATGTGTGGATGACAAAGCAAGGCAAAATTGAACTCCAACAGGTTCTGCCAAAGCACACATATCAAAGGGTCTAGGATCACCATGAATGGTAACCAAATTATTTTTAAATTTGAATTTAACACACTAATGTAAAGTTGAGGGAACACTCGCATCGTGTTGATCCAAGGGTGATCCAAAAGTATATTGTACGATGCAGGGCAATGCACAATAAACACGATCGTGTCTAAGGTTCTAGGACCAACTTGCAATGGAATAGTAATAACTCCACATGTTTCTTGTGTTTCGTCATTGAATGCTTTTATAATCATATAAGTTCTTTTCATTTCATCACTTCTAAATCCAAATCTTTGGTAGAAGTCAAAAGTGCATATGTTTAAAGATGAACCATTATCAATCAAGACTCGTTTAACTGCTACATCTCCAATTAGGGCAGTAATATATAAGGGGTTATCCTTATGTAGACTATGTTGCGGTATATCTCTATCTCGAAAGTCAATACAATTGACTTCTCGAGTTATGATAGTATTGAACATGGCTTCAGGTTGAATATTCTGTGGTACCATCATTTGGCTTAATGTGAGCATTAATTCATCCCTATGGGTAGGAGAAGACCTTAAAAGATCCAAAAGGGAAATTCTAGCTGTAGTATTTGATAATTGTTCATTAATATTATAAGGAGGTTTAGGTTGAACATTAGGCGCATGATTCCCTTTATTGGGATTTTTTAAAACAAATGGAGTTGATCCATCATTCTGAGTTTGATCTTGTTGAGAGTTTTGATCATGTTGTCGAGTAACAACTCCGATGGTACCTACAATATTATTTTACGGATGATGAATAGGTCTTGGTCTAGTGTTTATGACTTTTTCATTAGAAAGTATTTGGTGAGAATATGGTTGAGTAGTGACTCTTCTAGGAAATGGTTCTTTCGAAACCATAGAATTTGTGATAGGTTGAACAACATCTGATTCATATTTAGAACTATTCGATTGATTTGAGGTGATTTCCATGTCACTTTCAGTCTCATATTCGGTATCACTAAGATCAAGTGTCAGAATATTATGTAGAGGTCTATCCGTAACCATGGATAAAGTTGTGTCAAATATTTGCGGATCATGAACAGGTAATTGTCCACTAATAGTTCCTACATATCGGGTAGGAGGGGGAACATTATGACGCTCAATGTGATTAGCCACCTCTTTACCATGCTTTGGTAAAGGATGTTGAAATATGTCCAATGACTAATTGACATTCTGATTCTAATTTTGGGGAATGTTCTTTTGAGCATTATTAGGAGTATTTTGTTTAGGTTGAAAGGCTTGCACCTCCATCTCATTGTTATCAATTAGGTCTTGTATTTTATGTTTTAACCTTTTACAAGAGTTGGTAGCATGTCCAGGTCCTCTATGGAAATCACAGTGTAAATCAGCTCTGTATCCGGGTATAGTTGGATCAGGTTCCTGGATGTTTGGTAATTGGATCAATCCTTGTGCTAGTAATTATGGGAGAATGGTTGATAAAGGTTGATTTAACCTAGTAAATTCTCGGGGTGGTTTATTGGGAGGTTTTAGTATAAATTTCTCTGTTGTTTTTGTAACATTAACGGTAGCGATATTTCTACTATCAGTGACTCTGTCACCCACAACTTGTTTATTTTTATATTGATTTCTGGATGTTTTCTCATCATATTTCTTTTTGAGCTGACCTCTCCTAATGAGAGCATCTTCCACCCTTCGAGCGAAATCTATAGCTTGATCGAAGGTGGTCAAGGTAGCAGTTGATAACTCATAGGATAGTTGTTCTTGTAAATTATTGATAAAAATATCTAGCATTTCCTGGTAAGGTAACACAAAGTGCAATTTTCCTATCAACTATCTCCATCGAGCTAGGAAACCAGCAAAACATTCATATTTGTCTTGTTTTAGGTTGTACAAATATTTAATGGTTACATGCCTTTCAATGTAGGCACTAAATTGATGCACAAAATACTCAGCGGTTTCTTTGAAATTTCTCAAAGAATGAGTGGGTAGTTGATAATACCATTCTAATGCCATCCCTCCTAAACTTTTTGGGAACATTTTTAGTAATAACAAGTCATCATGTGATATATCATGACATGCTATCCTAAACATATGAATATGCTCTATGGTATTTTCAGTTCCTTTGTATATTGGTAGGATAGGCATAGGAAAGTGTTTAGGATATGGTTGTGCTAAAACTATAGGATCTAGAGGCTGACTACACATCTATCGATAATTGTACGAGGGACGGTAGGGATCTATCTAGTCCATGCAAGAGACTAACTATTTCACCATGGCTTCCAGATTACCAGTTTGTCCACCATATTGGTTTAGTGGTACATGAGTATGGGATTTGTGAGCGTAATATGGTGTGACATAAGGATTAGATGTTAAATTGCTGTTATGCAAATGGTTGGTAGGAAGAGTATTATGAAGAAGATTTGTTGTAGCATTATGTTGTACCCCAGATTGTTGGAAATTGATATTTGGTTTTTTTTTAGGCTTTTGTTGATTTGAGGTATGTTGATCAATAACTTGGTGAAATAGAGCAGTGAATGATGGTTTCTTTTATGTGGGAATAACTCTAGGCTTGGTAACAGGTACTCTAGATGGTTGGGTAACCTATTCTTGTTGCATGTTTTGAATTATAGCAGCCATATCCAAATTGGATGGTCCAGCTTGATCATTTTCTTGATCAACGAAGGACAAGGGATTAGTGCGTGTGTGATATATGTCTTCTAGGGTTGCTTGAGTGTCACTAATTTGATCCTTGTCCATATGGATTGCTCTATTAAGAGTGCCAATATTGGTATTGAGGAACTTCCAGAAATGTTCCATGTTCTCAAAAGTAACCATTCCTTCCAGAGACATTTTAGGGGATGAGGATCCTTCCTCTCTAATAGTTTCTCTTTGTTCATTTGCATCAAAAAACTCTTCTTATTGTTGGTCTAGGGTTCCTTCTTCTTGAATTGGGTCTTCAGGAAGAACATCTAGTTTATTTACGATTTTTCCTAACCAATCTTATTCTACTTCAATCTGTTTTCCATTCCTGAGTCTAGTCATTATGTTCAATTTTAGATTTTAGCAAATATATATTAATATATTTGCAACAGATTTGGGAGGTATATGTTTTAATTGTATACCTACTATGATGCTTAAAAGAAAATGTTTTGATTCTTGTTTTTGCTATGATTTTGCTTTGTTTTTTTTTTTTTTTTTTTTTATGATCATAAATACAACAAACAACACACTAAACGCAAGAAACAATAATAAAATAATGGCTTAGTTTTCTATAAATAGTTTATAGATGTCATTGATAGGATCAAGTTCATCAGGAGTCATAAAATGCTCCTCTTCAAATTGGAAATGGTTTTTCAAGAACTTAACAAAGTGTGCTATGGTGATGTTATCTACTTCTGACTCTAACTTGTAAAAATAGAGCTCATGGCAATACTCTTGATATAACACAGCTCTAGGAACTCTATTCCATATCTTTCTATCCATAAGAATGACCTATTGATCCTCTATATGAGATAGAAATTTATGTACTACAACTGCATGTCGAGGTATTCCTCAAAGGTGTACAATTTAGAAGACACGAGGGCTCTTTTATCTGCTAACCACCTATGGCAAGCTCTCTTAAGCTCATGATACAAGGTCACTTGATCATGATCCAGGATTCTATCTAGGACAAACCTCTTGATTTACCTAAGTTCGGTTGATCTAGATGAAATGAGATTCAATCTCCTATTAAGCTTGTCCCATAAATATGGGACTCTATATGTTTGAGATACTCTAAGCAAAGAATTAATCTCTATGGCTACTAATTGATTTTCAACATTAATGGTAACAGCTCATCTTTTATTATAATCTACCATCTAAATATGATATGCAATCTTTGATTCTAAATGCATTTATGTTTTTTGTTTTTTTTTTTGGATTTTTTTCAAAAGGTTTTTTAGTTTTTACGTCGGGTTCACCAAAATGTATCGCTCCAAATTTTTCGCATCCTTACCTTCAGGCTATAGGATCCGTGCCCGGAAGGAGGATGCGAGAAGGATGGGACAATACCTCAGACTGAGAGGCCCTTTGAAGGTCCCACCTCTCGGGGGAGGGGTATAAGGGTGAATTTTCGATGGATAGTGGGTTCATCAGGAAACTTTTAAGTGGCAGTTTCCATGCCTAGGTTGATGACAGGTTTGATGTGTTTCTTTTATGTTTAATCATTCAATTCCTAGGTTTGGCCAAAATGAATCTAAGCTAATCTATATGTCGATGCTAATTTTTTATGGATACAGAAAACATAAATAAATGTTGAACACAAAGAATGCGCTAAATAAGACAGAATATACCTAATTTCGGATGTCTAAATGAATATTTTATAGTTTGTAGCAGTCAAAATCATCTCGAATCATACATAATCATCTGATATTTCATAGAATCATCTCAGATCATAGTCGGTTGTCTGATATCAGACGGGATCGTCTGAGATCTGACGAATTCGTCAGAATCTTGCAATCACAAAAATATATACAAACACCAAAAATGCAACTGCAAAAGCAAGGGGAAATGATAGAAGTAACAATAAATTTTCCTAAATGGTAGATCTAGATAGCAATTAAAATGAAATGCATCAATTTGACAATTGATTTTGACTTTATCATATATCTATGCTAAATGAGGTGAACTCCAAGATGTAGAAATAAAATAAACCAAGCTAATACGTAATAAAATTAAGAGAAAAGATAAGTAAATGCAAAATTTGGGCTCTGATTGCCCCCAATCTGGACTGCAGTCAATATCGCCTCCAATCGTATGAAATCTTTGCCAATCTACGATAGGATCATTTGTAATCATCTAGAATCATCAGAGACAATTCGAACCTGCTTCGATTGAAAAATAATAATATTCCTATAAGAAGACTTGAAATACCAAATACAAACAATAGTACGAGGATGCACAAAGAGATAACTCTATAGATAAATCTGTCAACTAGGGGTTCAAGGGGGTTCAGGGGGGTTCAGGGGGATAAACTGAGAAAATCCCAGTTTATATAGGATTAGGGAGAGGTTAGGAGGTTGGAAATCATCCCAATTTGGGAGATCTCCAACGAGGGATTCTAACTGTGCAGACACGCTTTCTGCCCAATTTAGAGAAGCTGTTGAAATAGAAGCTAATTATGAAAAATCAGTTTTGGGATGAAATCATCTAGACGTTCTGTTCTAGACGAATTCGTCAGATCTGGGGCGATTTCGTCTGATCTTAGACGATATCATCCAACGGTCAAAACAAATCCTAAAAATGGCACAAAAAATGAGGAAAGCGGGTAACAGGAGGTTTAACGGGCGGTTTGGGTTAAAATTCAAATTTTAATCTTTTACTAAGGTTTAACTGCGCCAATTTTAGGGTGCTACACGAGGTGATGCTCAAACAGCCCGATGTAGAAAAGATTAATCATGCACATCTCAGTTTGTCATAGTGGCTGAAGAGCCACAGGAGAAAAGAGGCACTCGCTCCATCTAGGCCGCTCAAGAAAGTCACCTTCGATCTAGTTGCTATGGAGGCTCATGCCACTAATATCATTCCCCTAGTCCAGAAACCATGAGGAGAGATGACACCAAGTTATTACACTTATGAGACCATGACAGAGGACCTGACGAGGGTTGACCCCACTGAAAAAATGGGGAATATACAAGTTGATATGAGTTCAGTATATCTGCACGGTGAGTATTATAAGAAAATATTTTATGATGTCGAGATAACAATTGCTAGTTAATTTTATTAGCATACGTTGAGGTTTTGGCTTGGTTGATCAATGTTTGACCATAGTCCAAGATTAGAATGTTGTTAGGATAAGAGCTATTTTTAAGTTAGTTTGTTGTAATAAGTTTGAGAGGATTTATCTCAACCACCATGTCTATTTCTAGTTCTTTCAAGAACTATAAAACTATGTAATGCATTGTTGATCAATAAAATAATTTCACCATTGTTTCTCAAATGAATGGGGTGAGCCTCTACCAAAGGAATAGTTAGAAGTGACGTGGAAGAATTTTGTGGAAGATACATTCAAAATTGATAAGTTGGAAGAGCCCATCATTGAGGAACAAGTGCTACCACTTATGAAGAAGTTCACCCGTATGGAGTTGTCCTTGTTGATGGGTTATCAATTCATCATTTAATTTATCAATCCGAGTTAAGTGTCCAAAGGCTATATGCAGTAATAGTGTTGTTCCTCTACTATGATTTAACAACACACTCTTGTAGAAATATAAAGAGCACACTTGCAGAATGGAAATAATTAAAATAACTAAAGTAGTAAATTAGCTGGCCAGCGAAACACACAAAGTTACACACTGTATGCTCAAGAGAAATCACACTCGATTCTAAAAGGAAATCTCATCTATTCTATGAAAGCCAAGGAAATAAAAGGGTTTGCTTCTTCCAATCGAAGGGGCACCCTTCTTCTAGCAAAAGAACCCAAAAATAAACTTAGATACTAGGAGAACTATTGTTGCCCTTTATTCATATATTGCTTTCAAATAAGATGGTTACAAAGTAATATGGCAGGATGTTGCTTACATTCCCTTGATTCCATAATCTGTATCTAATCTCCAACAATCTAACTCCATAGATGTATATATCCTCCTATCTGACTAAAAGGCTGAAGCCACTAGGTCTGAATCTGCTGTCGAAGTTTGAGGTGGTTAATCCACATGGATTCAAACCAAAAAGGGGATTTGAAGACTGGGCTGGCTCCCACTTCCAAAATGAGGGGGTTGTAGTCGAATCCAATCTTGGGGAGTGTGGTTAGGGTGGCATCCCCAAACACTGGGATCACCTCGTTGGATATAAGGAAGCGATCTAACTTAACTTGAATCAGCCCATCCCCGGTTCTCCTATTGCTCCTAGTGTAGTTTACCCCTTTGAGTTGAATGTCAAAAAGCTCGTTGGAGGATAGAAACTCGTTGAAATCCTCCATGCTTCTGTTGATGGACCCCTATCCACCCTTTTTGTTGGAAGCAAATAGGGGGGTGTTGAATTCACCGCCTAACAGCCACGGCCAGTTGGGGAAGGATCCCCTCATCTAGGTTATGGTGTTCCATAGTCTTGCTCTGTCCAACGGGGAGTTGGGAGCGTAAACATTGGTGAGAACCCAAGAGAACTTACGGATCCTGCAATGAAAAAGGATGTTGATGATCCTATCAGAGGAGGATAAAAGTCTTCCTTCAACATAGGTCGGGTTCCAGAGGACCATGATTCCTCCTGTAGAGCCATGAGTTGGGCTAAATAGGACATTGCCATCCTTCCAGATTACCCTGGCTGATTTTGGGGATAATGAATCATCGTTTTTGGTTTCCTACAACATGAGAATAGTAGGTTGGTGATCTTTTCTTAAGTTTGTAGCAAGACATTTTTTTGTCATCGCATTGAGTCCTCTCACATTCCATGAGAGAATATTCATCATAATTTTTTGTGAATTTTCTTGCCCCCTTTCCCTTGCTGGGTTAGAGGTTTGGTTCCTTTTGGATCATCTTCCCTGGGTTCACTCACCCCAGAGAACAAGGTTGCTTGGGTTTCATTGGCAATGGCTTCCTCCGCCTCTTTTGTCATTTGATCCAAACCTGTAGGCCTCCCCCTCTTTGTGATCAAATCGTAGCTAATGGTAGGCTTTTTTCTTCTGGTGCTCTTGGGGCTGAAGCATTCTGCATGTGAACTGATTGGAGGGCTTTGATTTTCATAAAAGGTGTGTTAGTGGGTCTCCAAGGCTGAGCTGGGGATTTTCGATGCAAGGGGAGGGGAGGGGGATCGATCCTTGAAAGTTGAGCCTGGGAGGTTCGGGTTGGCCCCGAGGGTCCTAGTGATGATCGGGGGGAGGGCCAGGTCGACCCTGTCTTGGTCATTGATTTTACCACCCTCTACTTCTGGGTTCTCTTCCTATTCCTGAGAGGGTGGTTCTGGTGTGGTCTTCTAGAATATCTGCTTTGGAGGCCTAGGAGGAAGGGTTTCACGGGGCGGATCCCTGGCACCTCTGGTGGGCTGGCCTCTAAGAGACAAAAATTGATTTTTACGATACCCCTGGGAATGGTACTGGATGTAGAAAGTAGGTTTGTTTTTGTACTCAAGTGCTTGGCATATTTTATAGGAGGTTTCATAGATGAGGTTGACAAAGGTAGGTAGCTCAAAGGCTAGGTTGGCATTGATGCAAATCCTGGCATGGACCATGCGTGATCGAGCTTTGGTGGTAGGGTCGCTGGCCACAAGCTCACCTATCATTTTAGATATGCCCCGAAGAATATCTTCATGCCAAAGGTGGATGGGGAGGTTAGGAAGCCTAACCCAGATCAGAGCTGTGTTAATGTCCTAGTTTTTAGGATCGAAATCCTTCGCCCATCGATGGATGAATAGGCTTATATGCCCTAGGAACCAGGGTCCTCCTACCAATATCTTGCATGTGTCCTCAGGATTGTTTAACCTGATAGCAAAAAACCCTCTGGCCATGGCTATGACCTTCATATGCCCACTGGTTCTCCATTTGGAAAATGCCCATTTTTTGATCGTTTCCATGTTCGACCGGCCTCCTATAAATTTCTCGATAAGGGAGAATTTCTCTCCTTATAGGTAGCTTGTCATTAGGGTTTCGGGGATCACTAGATATGAGCCTCTAGGGGTCAGATTGTGAGATGTTTGGATGCCCTTGGGCCTAGTGCTAAGAACCTAGGTGTAGGATGGAACCTTCCTCTTGGCCCTCCCCCTGAGACCCCATGATCTGGGGGTTTTTTGTCATGACCGATAAAGGGGTCCACCCCAAAAGAGGCCTCACCTACTTCGCCCACTCTCCAATCCGTGACTGAATAATCATCTGACCCGAAACCTGCAGAAAGCCCGCCCTCCCTTGGATGATCTTCCCACTCCTTTGAAACTCTCGCATCCTTTGCTTCACCTACTCCCGACATCCTCATCAGAAAAAGTCCTAAATATTATTTAGTTTAATGTTTTGATTTACATATTTCTAGTTAATTTTATTAGCATACATTGAGGTTTTGGCTTGGTTGATCAATGTTTGACCATAGTCCAAGATTAGCACGTTGTTAGGATAAGATCTATATTTAAGTTATATTGTTGTAATAAGTTTGAGAGGATTTCTCTCAACCACCGTGTCTATTTTTAGTTCTTTCAAAAACTATAAAACTATGTAATGCATTGTTGATCAATAGAACAATTTCACCATTGTTTCTCAAATGAATGGGGTGAGCCTCTACCAAAGGAATAGTTAGAAGTGACGTGGAAGAATTTTATGGAAGATACATTCAAAATTGATAAGTGGGAAGAGCCCATCATTGAGGAACAGGTGCTACCACTTATGAAGAAGTTCACCCGTATGGAGCTATCCTTGTTGATGGGTTATCAATTCATCATTTAATTTATCAATCCGGGTTAAGTTTCCAAAGGCTATATGCAGTAATAGTGTTATTCCTCTACTATGATTTAACAACACACTCTTGCAAAAATTTAAAGAGCACACTTGCAGAATGGAAATAATTGAAATAACTAAAGCAGTAAATTAGTTGGCCAGCAAAACACACAAAGTTGCACATTGTATGCTCAAGGGAAATCACACTCGATTCTAAAAGGAAATCTCATATATTCTATGAAATCCAAGGAAATAAAAGGGGTTGCTTCTTCCAGTCGAAGGGGCACCTTGCTTCCAGCAAAAGAACCCAAAAGAAACTTAGATACTAGGAGAACTATTGCTGCCCTTTATTCATATATTGCTTTCAAACAAGATGGTTACAAAGTAATATGGCAGGATGCTGCTTACATTCCCTTGCTTCCACACTTTATATATAATATCCAATAATATAACTCCATAGAAGTATATATCCTTCTATCTCCTATCAATAAAAACTCTAACTATTAACATCAAAGTATCATCATGATCTAATGGACAACACAAATCCTAGAATGTTCATAGGTTCGTTACAACAACATCTTATTATCTATAGTTTATAACCAATCATTAGGTATAACTAAAATACCAAAATAGAGATATCTAAAAACCTAGAATTATTCCTATCTATAAATTGAAACAAACACCAAATGACATGGCTATAGAATTTCGTTGAAAATCTTCTGTGGTTAGCAATGACTTGTTCTCCATTGGCTGGCAAAACTGGGACCCAAAATTACAAAGGTCATATATTCTTCATTATTGATTCTTTTTCAAAACCGTAAAACAATATGAGTACCCATTTTTACAAGTAATATACCCTCCAAATTTCATGTTATTTGGAGTCCATTTGGTCCTCCAAAATAGCTCTATTACAACATGAAATTTATTAATTCTAGACTTGCAATCTCATATCTGGTGTTTTGAATCCGTGGAAGATGGAGTGCTTTGTTGGTCTGTAGTTTGTTGAAGTCTGGCTGCATGGAAATATTCAATATTTTTCTTCCAAATTCGATGTTGTGGGTTTATTCTATTACAACCAAGGCTGCATTTGTTTCTCTTATTCTGGCCATGTATTTTCCTTGCCATAATGTGCTTTAAAATAATCTCCTCATTATTATTGAACCATGGACTTTATTCTAATCAAAGGATATGCTGCCATATTTTAAGATATAGCTATTTATCCCTTTTATTGCTCTCAAGAAGATATAAAAATATTATATTTTAACACAAAACATAAAATGTTAGCAAATAACATAATATAACACTTTATCTCTAATTAGACTAGTAAGCATATAAAAAATGTAATTTATCTACTAAAGTAACCTTTTAATGCATCATTTTAATGGAGTATTTATGTAAATAATGAGACCATTTTGGTTCTCATCATTCCCCCCACTTAGCTTCTTACTGCTCCCGAAGCAAGCTTAGTCATCACAAACATCCTTCAGATTGGCAGTAATATCAAAGCTTTGTTCTCACCTATGTAATTATTGTTTTCATAGTTTGGAACTGGTTCTACACTTTTCATTTTCTTTCAGTTCATGCACAACACCTTTCCATCATCTTCAGAAAAAAAAAAAACCATTATTCATTTTTGCACTGTATTTCACATGCATTCAAAAATCTGCCTTATGAATTTAAACTCCTTTTTCTATCAAGTGCATTAATTTTTATGAACTGTCTCTTGCACCTGATTGTCAACACTTCATAAAATCTCATCCACAAAAAAACAACCCATTGTATTGAGTAGATAACAAACATGGATGTTATCCACTTTACAACAACACTTCCTAAGATGAAGATATCAATCTACACATTTGTTTCCAAATATAATCAAACAAGTTTTACTTTACTTGGATTACCATGACCAAAGACCTTCTGTCATCCTTATGGAGCTTTCCTGGCTTCATTATTTTGGTTGTTACTATTCTAGAGCTCTATGTAAAACTGGGATGGACTGTGTAAAATTTGCATGAGCTAGTGTTAAATCTGCACAATAAGATTTTGGAGCCAGTGTTAAATCTGCACAATAAGATTATGGAGCTATTATGGTTGGAAATGACAGGAAAACTACATCATAGGATGTCTTTATGGGTGAATTGCAAGAGACGTGTACGGATTTAAAGGCTAAAATTTGGACCTAAGACACTTAAAATTACCAAGAATGTATGGTCCAAATTTCAAGGCACAAGAGAAAATAGGTTAAAAATTATAGACTCTGCTCTCACTTTTTGGTAGTTGGGAATTACATAGAAAAATAGTTTTAAGAGCCATTTTGGCAGATGAACTGGGAGCAACGGGATTTAGAATCTAACATTTAAACCATAGATAATAGATACTAAATACACTATATGACTCAAATTTCACAACATTTGGACACTTGCATCAAAAGATACAAGGTCTGCAAAATGGCTTCTAGGTATTTTTTGGACAACAAGAAAAATCTTTAAAATGACAGTTTCAACCAATATTTTTCTAAATGCCCTACCACTCAAATGTGTTTGATGAAAATTTGTTTCATCAGTAGCTAATCCATGCTCCTTTTATTGTAATTCAACAACCAATCATAAAAATTGAATGCATGGATCCAATGTCTTCATTATCATCAACATTCTCTTCTTTTATGGAATTCACTGAATGTAATTCTTTCACATCATCTGACAAGCTCTGATTTAACTATATCTATCGTAAAATTTTCTATCGTGTATAATGTATCTTAAATAAAATACCCAAGGTGTCGTTGAGTTCACCTGCACTATAGGTCCTCACAATGCAAAGTGTAACCAGATTGCAGGAGCATGATCATAATAAAGAAACCAGTGTGTAAGCTCAAAGAAAGTTACAAGTGCAAAAAGGATAATGATAAAATACTCTTTCTGAAGGAAATATGGAGCTTCAATTTTTCATTATTTAGCCATGAATCCTCAAATATCATAACACTAATGACTCTTGTAGCAATACTAAAAATTTCAACACCTGTTACAGCACTTATGATTACTTGCCCCCCATACTTAGAAAATTGCATCAAACTTGATAGATTTTATACCTAATATTTTTGGCCTCATATTGGTCTTGAAAAATGGCAGTAACAGAAGTACCAATGCTGCTCCATAATATTTCTCCCACTGGAAGTTAATGTGCTACTATCATGGAGACATTTTATCAACATACATCACTATCATCTGCTCTCTAACTCGCATAGAGTACTTATGTCTAAGCACAGATCTTCCATTTAAATATTTGCATGTCCTCATGTAGACCAGGCGACTTCGAATGGAAGTGATGAAATATCAGGAAAGATATGAAATATAGAGTCTAAAATTATTGTTCCAGTACCATACTGTTTTTAACTTCCAAGTGTAGAAATGCTATGCATAAGCACATTTTAGTGCAAAATACATATTCAGTAAAATCAATGTACACTTCCTTTAAAGATATTGTTGTAATCCTCATGATTTCCTTGTAGCAGTATGTTATCAGATTATGAAAATAATAAGATGGCAACAGGACAATGTATACAAATCCATAGCAAATTTACTCCCAACTTTTACTGATGCTATGTTTTGGAGGAAGGATACTCAGCAAATAAAATACACATTTATATAAATTACTAAATCTAAATTAGAAAATAAAATGCAAACTTGTTATTGCCAATAACTACATGCTTTGGGAAATGAGCTCAACCTCCATTTTTCATGTCTTAAGAACTCCTTCTTGCACATTATGATCCACCCTGAAGTTGATTTTCAACCATATGAATACCAACAGAGTTGGTTGGCATCCATATGATTTGGGACTGTAGTAACTTTTTTTTCTTTTTCTTTTTTTTTCATTTTTTCAAAATATGACTGCCAACCCAAATGGTTTTCACCTATGTGACTACGATCATACTGGTTTTCGTCCACATAACTTCCACCAGGGTCAGTTTTCACCTATAATCCATCTAATTTCACCTTCAGAAAAAAATTGAAATCAGATTTATTATATTTTTTTTATAGTTGAAACTTTCTCAACTTTGGTGTTCTCTACATTGTGTCCAATATCTGGAGCTCTGTTTTTCCAAAGTCTAGAGCTGGTAGAACTCTGTTGCTTCAGGTTCAAATCTTTAGTGCTTATGCCAAAACAAATCTTTGAAACTCTTGCAAAAGGGAATCTTTGGCACTCCATAAAAGAAAATCTATAGTGTTTTTAATGTGTGAGCATGTATGTGCAACCTGAAGACCTCTGGCACTTAAGAAGAGAGAGTTTCAAAAAAAAAATCTTTGTGTAGTTGAATATAAGACTTACATCAACATAGAGTGATGCCACTTTGTTGCCAATACCTTGCTTAAAAACTTAACTCTGTATGGACCTTCCCAATATAATAAGATTTTTCTTTTATAGCTTAAAAAATTGGAAACTAGCATTAGTCCAAATGTAAAGAAACTAAAAATTTTCTAATTTGTATTGTATGTCCATACCTCATCTTGAATTCCACATACACAAAGGGGTATATGGACTGAAATTTCTCCATCTAGGTACTAATGTTGCTGCTCTGAACTCTCAGTTGGTGATACATATCTCTCAAATGAACAATCATAGAGAATGTACGTCACCTCCTCATTCTGTGTATAAAATAGAAACTCTGATGTGGAATTCAGCTCAACAACTGGTTTTACATCAATTGAGGAAAAGTATGGTCATCCACATATTAGCATAATGAAGGTGAAAACTAAAAAATTTGATTCCTTCAAAGATTTTAACACTGAATGAGTTGATATCTGAGGAACATGAGAGGCTAGTGTAGCTGAGGAATACTGCTCATTGGATGGAACATGTAGCAAGGTATTAGGTTGTAGTTCTTCAACCTTATTGGGTACAAGTTGAACCAAGAGAAGAGAGGATGGATCTATCGGTTAGAAAATATTAGATTTCTTCAATGCCATCCTCAAGGCAGGAAGAAAATTGTAGTCATCAGTTGGATGATTTTTATCGCAAATACCACATATTGGATCTTTCACCGCCTGGTAATCATCCGTTACACTTTCTTGAGCATAGGGGACTGCTTCACAAGTGTCCCCAATCATATTTCTTGAAGATATTCTTATCTTGTTTCGCTGCACCGATTGGGGGGTTTTGTGGTGGATTTGTATCTATTTATTTTAATTCTACCACCTTGAAAGGAAATCCTACATCTATGTAAATGAAATTCAACTGCACACAAATTAATGAAAAGAAAACTATAATAAAACAATAACCCTATCACAGTGACTTAAACAGGTTTGAAAGATTACTAAGGATATTTACTACACGAGATCACTCAAATATAATTTTAGGAAACATGGTTGTACATAATTTCTAAATGATGTTGGCAATAATATTTCGAAGCAAACTTTGGAAATGGCTATTACTAACACTGTTGTCCTCGAAAATGGTGCCAAAAATGATGGATTGTCAATTCATCATTTAATTTGTAAATTTGGGTTAAGTGTCCAAAGGCTATATGCAGTAATAGCCCTATTCATCTACTGTGATTTAACAACACACTCTTGCAAAAATTTAAAGAGCACACTTACAGAATGGAAATAATTGAAATAACTAAAGCAGTAAATTGGTTGGCTAGCGAAACACAAAAATTTACACACTATATGCTGAAGGGAAATCACACTCAATTCTAAAAGGAAATCTCATATATTCTATGAAATTCAAGGAAATAAAAGGGGTTGCTTTTGCCAGTCGAAGGGTATCCCTTATTCTTCCAGCAGAAGAACCCAACAGAAACTCAGATACTAGGAGAACTATCGTTGTC
The DNA here is from genome assembly GCA_028583015.1 of Wollemia nobilis. NCBI lineage: Eukaryota > Viridiplantae > Streptophyta > Pinopsida > Araucariales > Araucariaceae > Wollemia > Wollemia nobilis. The sequence goes on along the minus strand of JAQPPZ010017026.1, from coordinate 19,825,911 downwards.
CTTTATTCATATATTGCTTTCAAATAAGATGGTTACAAAGTAATTTGACAGGCTGCTACTTACATTCCCTTGCTTCCACACTCTATATATAATCTCCAAAAATCTAACTCCATAGAAGTATATATCTCCTATATCCTATCAAGAAAAACTCTAACTATTAAAATCAAAGTATCATCATGATCTAACAGACAACACAGATCCTAGAATGTTCATAGGTCCGTTACAACATCTTACTATCTATAATTTATAACCAATCATAAGGTATAACTGAAATCCCAAAATAGAGATATTTGAAAACCTAGAATTATTCCTATCTATAAATTGAAACAAACACCAAATGACATGGTTGTAGAATCCCGTTGAAAATCTTCTATGGCTGGCAATGACTTGTTCTCCATTGGCTGGCAAACTAGGACCCAAAATTTTAGAGGTCATATCTTCTTCATTATTGAGTCTTTTTCAAAACTGTAAAAATATCTAAGTACCCATTTTCGCAAGGAATCTCCCCTCCAAATTTCATGTTATTTGGAGTCCATTTGGTCCTCCAAAATAGCAATATTCCAACATGAATTTTTTTTAATTATGGACATACAATCTCATATCTAGTGCTTCGAATCCGTGGAAGATGGAGTGCTTTACTGGTCTGTAGTTTGTTGAAGTATGGCTACATGGAAATATTCAATATTTTTCTTCCAAATTTGATGTTGAGGGTTTATTCTGTTACAACCAGGGCTGCATTTTTTTTCTCTTGTTCAAGCCATGTATTTTTCCTTGCCATAATGTGCTTTGAAATAATCTCCTCATTATTATTGAACCATGGACTTTATTCTAATCAAAGGATATGCTGTCATATTTTAAGATATAGCTATTTATCCCTTTTATTGCTCTCAAAAAGACATAAAAGTATTATATTTTAACACAAAACATAAATTGTTAGCAAATAACATAATATAACACTTTATCTCTAATTAGACTAGTCAGCATATAAAACATGTAATTTATCTACTAAAGTATCCTTTTTATGCATCATTTTAATGGAGTATTTATGTAAATAATGAGACCATTATGTGTCTCATCACTTCTTCGAGTTGGCCCAATGAGCTAAATACCTTAGTCTGGAGGACATTGAACACTTGCGGTTTATCTATGAATCACTTAGTGTTCCCTCCATGTTCACCATGTATGCTTGGGTAGATGCAGTTACAGTTTATGATATCACCTACGAAATTTTTAAGTAGCAAGAAGAGTAGGCCATGGCAAAGCAAGCAGCAACAAAGCAAGCGAAAGTAGCACAGGTAGTAGTAGAGGCAGAGGCAGTTGAAAAGGTAGCAAAGCAACAAGTGCCTAAAAGAGGATCCAAATTAGAAGCGCTAGCTAAGGCAACTAGTAAGAAGACCCAATAAGGAGCCTAATGGATAAAGGTATGGGATCGCTTGCATCCATACGAGCTAGATACCCCATGAGCTGCCATAAATATTGATAATTTTGACATTATGCCACATTGAGATTTTTTCTTGAAGAAATTTTATTGGTTGTAAAATCGACAAAATATATTAATACTATGTTGTAGTATTTCGGTCGGTATAATGTGTTATAGTTTTATTATGTGTTAATTTTACTTCTAATTTTCATGAATTAAAATATTTGAAATAATAGGTGTTTTAAGGAAAATTATTGTGAAGCATCAGTACAGATCACCTGAAGACGTCAAATTCAAATAGTACTTAAAAATTCAATGGAAGAAAATATATATAATGCCCCTTTACGCCCGAAAGAAGAGTGAAAACCCCAAACATCTTGCCCTGAGGTGAAGATGTCTATGAAAATTTTTGTTGGCAAAGTGAAGTAAAAATGTGCGTTCACCCCAAAAGTGGGGCGATAGAATCATTCACCTCACTTTGGGGTGAACGAGGAAATGAAAAGAATGTTAAATTTAGCAAAGACTTTTGCCCTAAGTGAGGGGTTAAAACACATTTAAGAGGTTAAGTTTGAAGTGGTCCCAAGGATCAAATGCGATGGTGATATTAAGAAATGCGTTCGCACCAAATTTGGGTGAAAGCATCGTTCACCCTACTTTGGGGCAAACGTCTTCAAAATTTTAAAAATGATGCACCCAACCAACGTGTTGACCAGTCAAAGAAACATTTTCCCCAGTTGAGGGGTGAAATTCCCATTCGCCCCTCCCTGGGACAAAATCTCAGCAAATGGTGAGTTCGAACAAACACAAGCGCTAGGAGGGAATTGAAAAGTTAAATTTGTGTTCGCCCCAAAGAGAAGGTCGAACGTACCTTTTGCCTTCCCTCCATGAGAAGGCATATATCGAATACATTTTAAAAGAAAGTGAAAATAGTAGTGCTTTCATCTCAGGACAAAGGCGAAAGTCTCATTCGCCCATCCTTGGGGCGAATCTACAGGAAAACGACCGGACGATGCGTCAAAGGTTTTATTTTGTTTTGGGGTGAATATGAAAATATTGGGCATTGAAAAGTTAAAACTCCATTCACCCAAGGTGGAGGGTGACAATGTCTTTCTTCCTTTTGGGCGGTAAACGTATATTTTAAGGGGAAAAGATGTCTTATGTAAAGCGCTTTCATTTTGGAAGGAAAGGTAAGACTTTTAGTTGTCTCTTTCAGAGGTGAAACGATACAAGGATGGTTTGAAGCTTCAAGCATAAAAATGGAGTAATAAGACACTTTTACCTAGATTTTCTCCAAAGTTGATTCTTGCTATGGTGAGGAGATGAATACAATGCATCGAATTTCAATTTGAATAAATTCAGGGGTTGTACGTTGAATGCAATAGCAAAGGAGTTATAAGAAGGAACCTCACCACCAAGGAGTGTGAATAAGGAGTAAATGCTAAAAATTATAGAAAACACATTCGCTCATTGCTTAGTTTTGGGTGAATTCTACTTTCTATGTCAACAAAAGTATTCAAAGGTGCTCAAGACAAGGGAATGAAGAGAATTTAATGATTGGGGCAAGAAGTAGCCGAAGTTATGGATTTCAAGCTAAAGGAGTTGCAGCATTAAAATCACAAGGTGATTCTCATGACTTCCAAGACATCCTATACAAGAGTGAATTTCCAAGGAGTAATGGGGGCATCAAGTTAACGACCAGCTTTGCAGTTTTTTGTGCAACGATGCCCGAATGTGTTGATTTCCTGGAGGTCTTTCCTTAAAAATCGGATTGTTGCTACAGAAGAAATATTTTCGAAGGTTTTCAAGGAGGGAATTTCTCTTGTTGGTTCCTGATCCAGGGATATTTTTTCATATGTGCATTAAATGATAAAGGCAAAATCCTCTTTAAATACTACTTATTTTTCCATTGTAAAAAGGAGGATAGACACTCTATAGAAAAACCATTCAAGTTTTCTACATAAATAGAAGGATTTTTGGCTTCTGATTTTGCAAGAAGCCTTTATGTGTGATTTATTTATGTTCAAGCATTTTTATTTAATATTGATGTTTTCTATCTATTGTTAAGTTTAAATTATGCACCTGGATTTGGGCATTGCTTGTGTAAGCGTGAGTACTGGAATGTGATTCTGGAAGTTGTCTTGCCTCCTTTATATTCTATGCTGCTATAACACTTGGTTGGAATTCCTGCTACTATAACAGAGGATATTTCTTTCCTTTAGCCTTTCAATATTGGTCGTGTCTAGGGTGCACAAACGTATGTTTGTAATGTAGGCAAATATTTGACCAACAGTTGGGATCTAATTTGATTTTGAAAATTGAATGTTATAGTATAATATTGTTTGTTCAAATAATTTTGAAGTGTGATATTATTTAATATAATAGATATTTTCTATCCCTATCTCTATCTTTGTATCTTGATAAGATATGATAGGTTTGCTCTTAATAGGAGAAGACCTTTTGGTGGTACGAATAAGTTTTCATTAAGAGGTAAGACTGACAGCATTGAATGGGGGTATGATGAACCTTCAAGGCTGTCAAGAGGATTTTTGGGCCTTGAGAGGGGGATAAGGGTAGAAGGTTGGGCGGTGGAAGAGGGACATTGGAGCAGTATGGCTTGAAAAGAGTATGCGACAGTGAAAAATAAAGGAGAGTGTGCTTTTGGTTATGTTCAGCATATGAAGAAGGAAGGGAGTGCGCAAAGAAAAGCTCTAGAATATGGAAAGAAATGGGAGGTGAAAACAGAAGCAACGATGGAATCCAAACCTGGATATAAGCAAAGTTGGAAATTATTAACCTTTGTTTTGTTTCTTACCCTTTAAGTCTCAACGCAAAAAAATTAAATCAAAATATTGGGTGGAAAACTATGGTTTATGTTGTATGAAAATCCTTGTTGCGGCCTGCTGGTGATCTATTGTAAATGGCTAGTGATGGCCTGTGTTTTTATAAAGACAATAACTCTTCCCGCTTATGGTAGACTCCAAGACCCCTTTCTATGATATCTCTCTCTAATCATCTATTGAACCATGTTCTGGTTCTATTTTGTTGTCAGTTGTTGTTGTGTTGCTTGGTGGTGGGATGCTCCCAATGATTGGGAACTGTGTTGTCATATTGTAACCCAAAAACCTTACCAACCTATGGATGATTAATATCACCATATCTATGAGATAGCTCCTGTCGATCAGCTAAAATACCCACTATAAGTCATCATCCTTTGTGTGATAGTGGTTCATCGATCCCTTTTTATCATGATAAAGTGGCTACCCGTTGGTAGAGTTGCATCCATAAGGAGTTGTGGTGATAGCGCCTGAAGTAAGATGTAACCAAAGATATATTCATCTCATTTTCAACCTTTGGTTCAAGCTCTTAGTTCATCACCGGTATCAACTTAGGTTCCCCAAGTGAGTCCCTCTCCCTATAGTGTCACTACTCCTCTATAAGCATCACCTGTTACTGGTGTTTCTTGTATGTGAGGTTAGTGGTTGACCGTTGGATGTTTGTATGACTATACCTCAGAATAGTCTTCTTGGGGCATCGATGATTGTTTTATTTTATCAAAAATCGAACCAAGGGAGTTCACTTTGCTATGGGGAAGTTATTTTTAATAATTTTCGAAGAGGTTGCTTTAATTAAATGGACATATTACCTTAGTTTGTAGATAGTCTATGGGCAAAGAAATGAGTTTATGTTATATTTAATATTATGTTATAATGATTTATCATATGTACCTCTTACTATAATGAAATAACATAGTTACAAAATAACATAGTTTATGGAAAAAGGTAATATTATGTTATAGATTAACATAGTTATGTTAGAAGTAGACTATGTTATAGATAACATAGTTTATGTTCAGCTATAAATGATCTTATAGTAATATTAACATAGCTTATATGTTTAAATATTATGTTATAGGAAATAACAGAATATGATTTAAATATTATGTTATAGGAAATAACATAGTAGGCTTTAAATATTATATGAAAAAAAGAAATTAATATAGTTTCATTTATATTTGAAGTTAAACTATGTTAAGAGGAAATTAATGTAGTTATATTTGTATTTGAAGTTAGACTATGTTAAGAGGAAATTAATGTAGTTTTATTTATATTTGAAGTTAGACTATGTTAAGAGGAAATTAATGTAGTTTCATTTATATTTGAAGTTAGACTATGTTAAAAGGAAATTAATGTAGTTTCATTTATATTTGAAGTTAAACTATGTTAAGAGGAAATTAATGTAGTTTCATTTATATTTGAAGTTAGACTATGTTAAGATGAAATTAATGTAGTTTCATTTATATTTGAAGTTAAACTATGTTAAAGAAAATTAATGTACTTTCATTTATATTTGAAGGTAGACTATGTTAAATGGAAATTAATGTAGTTTCATTTATATTTGAAGTTAGACTATGTTAAAAAGAAATATGATTATGCTAAAGTTGATTAACATAGATTGTATTCAAATGGAAATATGATTATGCTAAAGTTGATTAGCATAGATTGTATTGTAAATGGAAATATGATTATGTTAAAGTTAGTTAACATAGATGGTATTGAAAAGGAAATATGATTATGCTAAAGTTATTACCATAATTTATATTCAAATGGAGATATGATTATGCTAAATTTTATTAGCATAGATTGTATTGCAAATGGAAATATGATTATGTTAAAGTTAGTTAGCATAGATGGTATTGAAAAGGAAATATGATTATGCCAAAGTGATTAGTACAGATTGTATTCAAAGGGAAATATGATTATGCTAGAGTTGATTAGCATATATTGTATTGAAAGGGAAATATGATTATGCTAGAGTTGATTAGTATATATTGTATTGAAAAGAAAATATGATTATACTAGAGTAGATTAGCATAGATTGAGTTAAAGGAACAATTGAGGATTATGTTATATGTTAGATAACATAGTGATAATGATTATGCTAAGGTCTAAGTGGTTTATTAGATTAATTAAAGGTATAGGAATTTAGTTGGTTTAGTAAATGGAAAGTTGTTTATTAGATTAACTAAAGGTATGGGACTTTAGTTGTTTTAGTAAATGGAAAGTGATTTATTAGATTAAATAAAGGTATGGGACTTTAGTTGGTTTAGTAAAGGGAAATTATTTTATTATATTAACTAAAGGTGTGGGACTTTAGTTGGTTTAGTAAATAGAAAGTGGTTTATTAGATTAATTAAAGGTATGGGACTTTGATTAGTTTAGTAAATGGATGGTGGTTTATTATATTAATTAAAGGTATGGGACTTTGGTTAGTTTAGTAAATGGATAGTAGTTTATTAGATTAACTAAAGGTATGAGACTTTAGTTAGTTTGGTGAATGGAAATATTCTTATGCAGAATCTAGTATCGATTGTATAATTATAATAAAGCAATTGTGGAGATTTTTGTGTAGATTAATTCAACATTCCATGATAAAGTTGTATGAACTATGTGATCTATGCATTGTATTGGCTTATGTTAAGAGGAAATATTATGTATTCTTGTATTTGTAAAATATCAAACTTATGCAATATATAGAATGTATTTGAGGCTAGGTTTTCTCTTTAAGGGTTTTTCCTAGGGTAAATATGGTATTATGGGTATCTTCTTTGATATTATTTTATATATTTCTTTGTTCTGATTTCTATGTTTACTTTCAATAAATTTGCTAGTTAATCCTCGTGTTTTGATTTGATCTAGTTCTTGGTTTATATTGATCTTTATTTGTTTTTAATGTGATTCTTGGTGGTTGTTAAAATGTGATATTGTTAATTACATAAAAAAATTGTAGTAGTAAATAGTGGCAACCCTAGGTTGGTTGAGGTTTTGGGTGTTACATTTTATCCTAAAATAATTCTTTGGGGTATGACTTCAACTTCACATTGTCTTTGGTGTAGTCGAGTAGGTTCAAGAATTAGTACCTCATATTTTATTGGCCTTGTGTCCTTAAAAAAATTGAACTATAGGTTTTATGAACCCACTTGGAGGGCTCTTTCCAACCGCTATGTTAAGCTAAGTCAAATAACTCAATGTGATTATTAACTTGGAAGGTTTTACACTTAAATATCCCTACATGACTTTACATAGCTCATTTGGGTTTATCAATGCCTTATCGTGCGTTATGGTCCAACCATAAATCTACCATACTTGTTTTGGAATTGTAGGTGTTATGGAACTTTATTACTCTTAATATAAATCATTCATAATTATACAAAAATAACAAATCATTCATCCACAAATAATATCCATAGTGATGATCCACACATTAAGACATAGATATAGATAATAACCTTAAGGTAGAAAAACACCAACAATACTCCTTAAGGGAGGAATAAATCCATAATATATCCTAAGATAAGAGGTTGCTCTATAGGCAAGGATGATTACAAGAGAATACTCAGTATGAATGATCATTCCTTATAATGGCAATATGATTTCCTTATATACCCAACATCTAATGCTACTTTGGGGAGGATTTAACGCTAACCCTAGCCAACTCCTAAACCCCTATCCAACTAATTATTATAGTATAACATTATAATATAATCAACCTTGGATTATGTGTGGCCTATATCAACTATCCATAATACCCATACACCATAAAATTTCATATCATCATATACTTATCCCTAGGTAGCGAAGCATCCCACCTTTCTTACAAATACTCTATCCATGAAACATGATAGGAAAATAAGTAATATGGTTTTCTAAGCAATGTTGACAATTGGTACCAATATTTAATCATCCATCCATACAAGTGAAATATTTATTGGTTATGGTCTTCCATGATGATAAGCTACTAATGTGCCACTTGTATATCCATAATTTATTTGTTGGTTCCATTCTTATATTGCTCTACTCTAGTATTCAAAATGATTGCTCCTTTGGTGCCCTAATATTGTATCCATGTAAACTTTAGAATTGCTACATTTTATTTGTTGAACACTATCATACTTGATGTATTTCTAAATCCATATAGACACATACCAAAATTGATATGATATGCCATACCTTTTTTATTGTTGTCACTCATGGTGTTCTGGGTAGAAACAACCTTAATCTGATGTACTACATCTTTTGACTCTTTAATATTTTGTTCCTCTATTTGAAATTATTCCTTACGGTATTTTCTTATGTACTCTTTGTTTAGTGCATCCTTGTTCTCTTCTAACAAATCTTCCTTGGAATTTATTGTTGATTCTTCCTTGGACTCTGCTACTACCTTTGCTATAGACTCAACTTTTGATTCCTCTACGAGTTCTTTACCTTGTTTCCATGTCATAATTGCTTCATGCTTCTCCTTGGATCCTTGTTACCTAAGCTAAGAAATATCCTATAGTATTATATTCTTTTTCTTGTATCTTAACATCATGAACTTATTTTGCACAATAATATTAATAGTACTCAAAGAATCCAATCAAGGATAACTAAGAATAATATCCAAGTCATTCATCTCAATAGTATGAAATTTTGAAAGGAAAATATATTCATACATGGTGATCTTCATATCTTTAAAAATCTAAACATTCTCACTCTTAAGTTGTGTGTCCTTAACTTTTGTTGCTTGAACCTGCAACCTCTTAGCCAAAGCAATATAAATAATATTATACCTGCTACTAGGGTTAATGGAAATAATAATATTTTCCTTTCAAATGTGACCTTGAACTTGCAAAATAGAATTTTAGATTAAAAACAAACCCTCTGACCACTCTTTGGCTTATTTGATACCAAGGGTGTGATTTCCTCTGCCTACACACTATTATCCATATTGTTTCCTTTTATCATATCTTCTCTATTCATTTATTTTTTTTCCCCTAAGGCTTTTTTATTTCTTCTTTATATCCCTTGATGGTGACCTTCAAACTACTTATCTTTTTATATGGGTCCCATTGACTCAAGAATGCTTGCTTTGTTTCTTCTCAAGTTTGTTTATGTTGATGGTTATAAGCAAAATTAAAATACTAATATTGAGCTTCACTTTCAAGATAATATAGTTCCAACTAGATGAAGTAGAGTACAAATATTTAAAATTTTGCACCATTCCCTGACATCAATATCATCATATTCCAACTCCATGAGTTCACACCCTCAAAAATGACAATACAAACTAGGGTTCTATGAACTAAGGTTTCATGAAAATAAATCTCCATAGTGATCTCTGAAGCTAAAATTCCACATAAATAAGTAGACCCAAAATAATCTCCTTAAAACACAACAAACAAGAGATGATTTGCTCACCCAAACTAAATTATATCTCAAAAAAAAAAAAATTTGGAAAAAATTTGATTTGCAAAAACACCACTACCCATGCTCCAAACGATTGACTTTACAAGGTCATGTTTCTCGATACTCTCAAATTCCTTAATATGACCACTCTTTTTTAAGCTATTCAAATTTTAAATAATATGACACAAGAATCATCTAAATCAAACAATGCTATAGAAAGATATGGCTCCTAAAATATGAGACATTTTTTTTTTTTAAATTGTTCAATTATGCAATCCACAAAAAACAATCCCGACTTTGCTAAAATCATTAATACCACTTGTTACATATTTGTCATCACATAAATCATTCATCCATAAATAATAATTCACACAAGAAACACAAATATAAATATTATACTTAAATAAAAAAACACCAATAAATACACACCTTAAGGAAAGAATAACTCAAAAAAAATCTTCCAAGGTGAGACACTACTTAATGGTACTTGCCTTAATGGACTCACAGGCAAATTGTACCATTTTTTTGTCCTCGTACAACCTTCTAATGTCTCACATATAATTTTTTTTTTTCATGAGTTCACATTCTCACACAGAGACCTCCACGGACTATCTAAGAAAACAAACCCCACTGAAACACATACATTTAAAAAAAAAACATAAAAATCTAGAAGCCTCTTCTGTCTCAGAGTTTATCATCAATTCAAGGCTTTTAGAAAAACAGCAAACCAGCTAATTATATTTATAAAATCTTCAAAGTAAGATGATATGCCCAATTTCTACACCTTTCATTGATCTGCGTTATTCCTCCATCTTAGCTATGCCGCTCATCATGCAAGCACCCCCATTTTCTTACAGTACTCTACCGCATCGTCATAAATCGCATCAATCCCGTACTGGAAAGTGAAGCCACTCTCCACTAATTTCTTGGATGATATGTTCACTTTAGGAGTGGGAGGCACATCCTCAATCCTATAAAAAATACAAATTTATTTTTTTTAAATGGTGACTGAAATAACTATTCAAACATTGAAATGCTGCCTAACCAGTCTGTAAGCAGTCTACTGTTATCAACCACTTTATCCTTAATCTAACAACAGTCTACTACTATCAACCAGTTAATCTGCTAATTAATCCTTAAACTATAAACTTACTTTATAGTTACGTTGTACTGGGGATATCGCTTGGCCAAGTATTCCGTCAGCTGCGGAACGGAGGAGTTAATTGGGCAGCAGATGTATCGCCCCTCGGCGATAGGATTCTCCAGCAAGAAGATCTGAGCGCTGCAAACATCATCCACGTGGACCAACGATATGGATCCGGAGTCGAGCTGCATGGCCTTTAAGCTTTTCAAAAACTGGGGGTTACCCGTCAGCGGCGAGAGTGCCAACTGGACACTGGAGGGCACCGCCGGCGTGATCGCGGGCCCCACGATGACGACTGGGACGATCGTTACCACGTCCAGCGCGTGCTCCTTCGCAAACTGCCACGCAGCTTGTTCAGCAAGCGTCTTCGAAACTGGGTAACACTGTAAACACAAGAACCAGCTATTGAGGTGGAACCAAAATCCCTCCTATCAAGGTTAAATGCCCTTTATTACAATAAATTGATTAATATTCAAGGTTAAATGCCCTTTATTACAATAAATTGATTAAAATTCAAGGTTAAATGCAGTTGGGAGGGTGAATTTGGGGGTTTTATTACCCAGCCGGGAGGTTTCTCGGTCTGGAGGAAATTGACGTCAGTCCAGCAGGCCTCGTCCATGTACTGGTTCTGCTCCTGCGAGGTGTTGATGGAAACTGTGGCGGTCGACGATGTGACCACCACGCGCTTTACGGTTTTCATCTTCGTGCAGGCCTTGAGCACGTTCAGCGTCCCCTCGATCGCAGGCTTTATCAGATCGTTCTGTATCGGGACAGCAATAATTTCATCCGGTGAAAAAAAAAATAAAACAAAATTAGGGATAAATGATCAAGCACGCACGGTAAAAATCGATTTTTACCTCGGGGTCTTTGGAGGCGAACAGCGTGGGAGTGGGAGTGGGACTGGCCACATGGAAGACGCCGTCGCAGCCGGCGACGGCGGCGTCGAAGCTGCCGTCTTCCGAGAGGTCCGCCCGGAAAAGCTTGAGCCGCTGGTCGGCGCCGGGGAGTCCGAGCAGATGGGACACCTTCGCCTTGTTGTCTGCAGTAAACACAGGCACAGTAATTTTGTAAGTGAAACGGAGGGAAAAGCTTAAGTGAATTGGGCACGGGGGGATTCGAACCTGGGTCGCGGGCCGTGGCGTGAATGGTGTAGCCCTTTTCGAGGAGCCGCTTGACGAGCCAGGAGCCCACGAATCCCGTGGCTCCCGTCACGCAAACGGTGGTCGTGCCGTTCATTGTTCCTCCTGCTGCTGTTGCGGCCATTTTTGATAGATTTCGTGTTTCTTTGAACTATTGAACTGGAGAAGAAAGCGCTTCTGCAGGAGAGAATATAAAGGACCAAGTTGGATGTTGGAGCACGCGGAACATGAGTTTGGGAACATTAGTATTTAGATCGATGGTCGTTGCTCTTTAGATTGGTAAGGCGGGGAGAAAATAAAAAAAAAATTGGATTTGGAGTAAAAATGTATAATTTTATGAAAATTTGATATGTTATTATTTTAAAATTTAATTCAATCTATAAAATTGATAAAGCCGTCGAACATTGTTGGATTGAAGTGTGAAATAAGTATATAGACGTGCAAAAAAATTCTAGAGTTTAAGTTCTTTAAAAAAAAACATAATTGATAATTAATTACAAGAGAATATGAGAATATGTTGTAATGCAATGCTTGGGTACTTTTAGAAAGCGCATAATGAATGTTGTATTGATTGCTTTATCTCTTGACAAAAGTTAGTGTTTATTATAATAAATGTTTTCAAACTTATTAGTTAATTACACAAACACTAATATACTATAATTTTATAATTGACACCATGATGATTCAAAAACATCAAATTTAAATTGAAACAGAAACTTTCACGAACATGGTGGTTTTAATAGAATTAAACTTGAGTGACTTATATAAATTTTATAATAATCTCCTTAACCATAATAATAAGATAATATGCTTCAATATAAGGTAAACGGTTGAATACGAGTGAAGAAACTTGAGTGACTTATATAAATTCCTATAATAATCTCAACCATAATAAGATAATATGGTTCAATATAAGGTAAACGGTTGAATACGAGTGAAGAACCGTTTAAAGGTAGAGCCATAATAACAATAAAAGGTTGAACACCATTCAAGAACCGTTTAAAGGTGCAAAGGCAAGAGTTTTGAGAAGGCAGGTAGAATATATTGACAAAAATTGTTTAAGAAAAAAAGTCAAAGGTAGTTTTGAAAAATTGAAAGAAATCAATTATACATATTGTAACATAAGTCGTCTATGAAGAACAATCAAGGGTAAAGTTATTCGGTCAGAAAAATTTTAAGTAAAAGTTATCCGTGTTTAGTACAATGGTGCAGATTTATGCCAGACAACAAAGTTAAAGCTTTCATGTTAGACATCGTCGAGTCGGTACAGTCTTACATAAAATTAAAGTCTTCATGCTAGTTATCCCTAAGCCAAACAAAGAAAAAAAATCACATTACAAATAATAAGAAAGACTTAAAGCTAAGAGCTGAAGAACACATCTAAGTTGAACACAATAAAATTATCCAAATATGTTATGGACAACATATGTTTTTTTTAATTATTATATAGGAGAGTTGGTTACAACCACTATTTTTAATAACTGGTTCGAACCACATGGACGGCTTCCAACAAACTTATTTGTCTTTTGTTCTTGTTGAACTATCGTGATATGAGGACCATCAACCGCTCAGGGTTCGTAACATCATGGTCGATCGGTCTAGCGCACACTCAAAGTACTCTAAGCAGACTACTACCTTTGCAAAGGGTTAGTTTCACCCCCAAGGTTTGAACCTAGGTCTCTTCTTGGTAAGTGCCCAACCACACTGCACTTACCAATCCACTTAGCCTTTGGGGAGGACAACATATGGTATGGACAACATATTTATAAATGTAGAAAGTGAGTAGCAAATATTTTAATTATTTGTAGTGTTGATTTTCATCTTTAAAATTGAATTTTAAAAGGTAATTGGATGAGTAAGTTTTTATCTCCTATTATATCCCGTGAGAAAAAGAAAATCAAAAAATTGATTGTGGAATGTAATAATTTAAAAAAAATACAAATATCTTTAATAAAAAGACAAATGTTCATTATAAAAAAAACTTAAAAATAATAAAATAATAAAATCAATTTAATATTTTATTATTTTAATGTAAATCATCTTTAATAAAAACTATACTTAACCTATCAAAAATATAAACAAATTATAACAACAAGTATAATATTTTAATAAGGATAAACCTAATAAAAATTAAACAAAACATTTTGAAGCAATTTAACTTACGAAATATTTGGAAGCAGTTTGTGTATGCACAATTGTACGTTACTTCACAAATATCGACAGCTTTATGGACAACGTGAAAGTAGCGTGAAAGGAGCTTTTTCTTTCTTCGATGTTTCAACAAGATGGGATTTGACTTCTACTCTTTGCTCTCTAAAAGTGGAGTGACATGAATGTTTACATATAATTATTCATCGCACTAAAGAGAAATGGAGGAAAGAAATGAAAGGCCTGTATGCTACTTCACAAATATCGACAGCTTTATGGACAACGTGAAAGTAGCCTTCTCTTTCTTCGATGTCCCAACAAGTTGGGATGTGACTTCTACTCTTTGCTTTTTGAAAGTGGAGTGACATGAATGTTTAAGTATAATTATTCATCGCACTAAGGAGAAACTGAGAAAATAAATGAAAGGCCTGTAAAGCAGGTTAACCAGAAAGATGTGGCTGGGATTGAGAAAAATCAAGAAAGCTTTTGATATACACATGTCACACTCAATGGAGCTGAGCTGTCCTTGTAACCGGCTAAAGATGTGGGTAGGGAGTCGGGGGGGGGGGGGGGGCCCGTGGGGGTTCCTCCCCCCCACCTTTTTTTTTTTTTTTTTTTTTTTTTTTTTTTTTTTTTTTTTTTTTTTTTTTTTTTTTTTTTTTTTTTTTTTTTTTTTTTTTTTTTTTTTTTTTTTTTTTTTTTTTTTTTTTTTTTTTTTTTTTTTTTTTTTTTTTTTTTTTTTTTTTTTTTTTTTTTTTTTTTTTTTTTTTTTTTTTTTTTTTTTTTTTTTTTTTTTTTTTTTTTTTTTTTTTTTTTTTTTTTTTTTTTTTTTTTTTTTTTTTTTTTTTTTTTTTTTTTTTTTTTTTTTTTTTTTTTTTTGGTCGGCTTGGGGGCCCCCCCCGGTTTTTGTTTTGTTTTTTATAAGTGGTGGTGGGAAGTTTGTGGTTATTGGGGAGTTGGGGAATTGTGAATGTCTCGTCAATAGAGGACAGTCTAACGTGAAAATGGAGAACGGACTGAATATATCTAGAAAAAGATTATGTCACCATCATCACTGTCGGCTTGTAGCCCTTTCCATCATGATGTTAAATTTGAACTCGTGATTTAATACAATAATTTTTAAAAGATATTTTCGTCATATGACGTCCGGTGATGTACGTCATGCAAATTAAATGTCAAATGACGTCCGGTGATGCACGTCATGCAAATTTAATTGCCGTTTAAAATACAAATGGTACTCTTTAAATATCAACCCTAGACGTCAGTCTGGGCAATATATTGAGCCATTGAAACTAATTAAAGAATAAATAAATTTTGTTGGTGAAAAAATTGCATAAAAACTAATAAAATTCAAATTTTAACTTGTCTAGTGTGATAGAATTGGTTAGAGTTTATCTACTTTAAAGGGAGATAGACGTAGATTTTATTGTAAGATCAAAAGTTAGATTCTTTCCACAGTTGCAAAATAACTAGCGAAGACTAGGACTCAGCTAGAGTCTCTCAAAGAATAACCAGTGAAGACTAAGACTCATATTTGGGTGAATCAACTTAAAGATAGTTGATTATTCAAGAAAATAGCCAACCTTGACAATAATAAGAGAATTTTCAGGGACATAGATAAGTTTTTGACAACTGATTTCTATCAACACTTAGAAGAAAGTTGAAAGATTTGGTACAATTAAGTTATCTTGGTTGGAGCATCAAAATATCTGTCACGTTAACATAGAAGAAGATTCAAGTCAAATCCACCTAAGACATTGTTGTAGTGAAGGTTAGTCATCAAAAGTGTGAGAAGCTTCCTAAACAACTAGAGAAGACTTTCATCTTCAAGTGTAAAAAGAAGGTAAAAAACTTTCATCAAGCGGGGATTGATTTAAGCTACATAATATTATAGATTCGGGTCTTAAAGATAGACCTTGACAAAGAAGGATTCAGGTCTTGAAGGTAGACCTTGATAGAGAAAAGGATTTAGGTCTTGAAGATAGACCTTGACAATTGGCTTGACATTGGTAGCCATATAAAAGTTTTAGTAAATCAAAAATAGAGAAGATTTAGGTCTATATTGACCTTGACAATTGGTCCAAGAGAAGAGGCCAATATTAGAGGATTGAGACCCTTCAGAAAAAGAGGTATGTTATGAAGTTTTGTGGACCATATATGTGGAAAGAGAAGAGGCTATATATAATATATAAACCCCATATTATAGGAAAGAAAATAGGCTTATGAGATGTAGTTTGCAAAGAAACAGAGAAAGAGGCTAAAATCCAATATTAGAGAAAGAGACTCTTCAAGGAAAAGAGGTCAAGTTATAGAAGACAACATAAAAGACAAAAATGTAAGAGAAAGAAGGCTCAAGAAATAAAGATCCTAATATATAATGTAGCAAGCAACATTGAAGCCATCTAAGGGAGAAGGCAAAATTCCATAGAAGAAGGCAGAAAACAAAATTCCAGAGAAGAAGGCTAAAGATAAAATTCTAGAGAAGAAGGTAGAAGGTTGAATACCAATGAAGAACCGTTTAAAGGTGCAAAGACAAAATATAATATAAGAGTCATGAGAAGGCAAAGATACAAGTAGAATATAGAGGCAAAAAATATTTGAGAAAAGAGTCAAAGGTAGCATTGGAAAAGTGAAAAAAAATAATTATGCATATTGCAACATAAGTCATCTATGAAGTGCAACCAAGGGTAAAGCTATTCGATCAAAGAAATTCTGAGTAAAAGTTATTAGTGTGCTTAGTATAATGGTGCAGTCTTACGTAAGATAACAAAGTTAAAGCCTTCATGTTAGACATTATCAAGTTGAATAAGGTACAATCTTACACAGTGTAGCAATGATTAAAACCTTCATGTTAGTCATCACTAAGCCAGATAAAGAGATATGAAAATAAGAAAAGCACATTACAAATATGAGACAATAAGTATAAAGAAATGGTTAAAGCTAAGAGAAAAAAAACACATCGAAGTTGAACTCAAACAAATTGCATAGAGTCCAAGGATCGTTGAAGGAAGATGAAGAGTAATAATTGCTCTATGAATCTCCAACACCATTGAAATGCTAACACCATCAAATCTCACAAATCATCAACGTTCGAACACATAAGTTTTATTATCGTATCCAAAGCACTAGCGAAGTGACAAATAAAGGAGTGCAATAGCTGAGGTCAATAGTCTATTCTCGAGTGCAAACACATCTATTGAAAGAGAAAAGAGTAAAGTTCAAGCTCATCATTTTGCAGCATTAGGAGTAGTTTTTGGTAAGAGAATACACATATTTGGCAATGTAACATTTGAGCACCAAATGTAATATCATCCTAAAGCCTAGTATGCATTTATGGAATGCTAAGGAAACCCTAATGTTTTGCCTACCTAAAGTATAACACTCATCGTGGTCAAGCAGGATAATTAAAGAAAGAGTGCACGAGTTAGTAGCAGTAAATTAAAAGTAAGTCTTCACAATCGGTTGAGTCGTGAACATACAAATATTAGTGGAGGTATTATTTAATTTTTTCTAAATATTTTTATAAGATTTAATTAAATTGGGAGTTATAAATTTTTATAAGGCTTTATAAGTTTTTATAAGGTTATATTAAATGGAGAAATAAGGAATGCTAATTCAATAGGAAGTTATTTATTAAAGCCTTGTTATTAAAGTTAAGATAGGAGTGCTAGAGTTAGTTAGTAGTTTAAAATTATTTTGGAGATATAAGGATTTAATAGTTTTTTTAAGTTCTTCAATGTTTTATTTGGTGTAAGTTTTTTGAAATAATAGTTTATTAAATTTTTGAAAAATAATTAATTTGGGACACAAAATGTATTCATCGTCAAAATTAGGAAATTAATTTTACAAAGTTCATATTTTCTTAGTTTCTAAATATTAGGGAGACAAGGAATTCTACTTTATAGGTTAGCAATTTAGAAACTTTAAATTCCTTAAACCTAAGGAGTTACAAGGTTGTCTAATTCAACAAAATAAATGAATTCAATGGATATGGAGTTTATGGTTCAAAAAGAAAAATTAAATGACGTAAAATTCAGAATCAAGAATTTGATTGAAAAATATAAAATAAAGATTTTTTTTTTGTTAAATAAGGTACAAATTCATTATTATCGGGTTTTACAGGTTGACCCAAAACCTAATACAAAATCAGCACCAAGCTTAAGCGGAACAAAAAAGAGCCACACAGTCTGTCCTGAGCCCCCTACTGGGGCCACACAACCAACAAAGAGCAACATGCTTACAAAGGATTACACACACCTTAAAACATAGGCAATCGACAATTTGGCCTCCTAACACTTTCTCTTCTCTTTTGGTCATGAAATTATGACATGTCGCGATATCGCGACACTTTTCCTTCCTCCTCTTTCTTTTCTCTTTTGGTCGCCAAAAAGCGACATGTCGCGAAATCGTGACACTTTTCCTTCCCACTCTTTCTCTTCTCTTTTGGTCACGAAAATACGACATGTTGCGAAATCGCGACACTTTTTCCCTCTTGCTTGTTCTCTTCACTTTTGGTCGCGAAACAACGACATGTCGCGAAATCGTGACACTTTTCCTTCCTCCTGTTTCTTTTCTCTTTTGTTCGCGAAAAAGCGACATGTCACAAAATCGTGATACTTTTCCTTCTCGCTCTTTCTCTTCTCTTTTGGTCACAAAAATTCGACATGTCACGATATCGCGATACTTTTCCATCTTGCTTATTCTCTTCACTTCTAGTCGTGAAAAAGTGACATGTCGCGATATCGCTACACCCTTTATTTCCTTCTGAATATGTCGTGAAATCGTGACACTTTTCTTTACTCCTATTTCTCTTCTCTTTTGGTCGCGAGAATGCGACATTTAGCGATATCACGACACTTTTCCTTCTCGCTCTTTCTCTTCTCTTTTGGTCACAAAAATATGACATGTCGCGAAATCATGACACTTTTTCCATCTTGCTCTCTCTCTTCTCTTTTGGTCGTGATAAATCGACATGTCGCAATATCATGACACTTTTTCCTTCTTACTCTTTCTCTTCTCTTTTGGACACGAAAATCTGACATGTCACAAAATCGTGACCTTTTTTTATTCAAGCTCAACATATCCCCAGACAGCGACACCAAATCCTTCTTGCTCTCGCGATATCGCAGCACTCTTTCTTTTAACATGTCGTGATATCGCGACACTATTCCTTTCTTGCTCTTTTCTTTTGGTCACGAAAATGTGACATGTCGCGATATCGTGACACTTTTTCCATGTCGCAAAATCGTGACACTTTTTCTAACATGTCGCGATATCGCGACACTTTTTCCTTCCTTCTATTTCACTTCTTTTTTGGTCGCAAAAATGTGACGTGTCGCGATATCACGCCACTTTTCCTTCTTGCTCTTATTCTTCTCTTTTGGTCACGAAAATATGACATGTCGCGAAATCATGACACTTTTTCTTTCTTGCTTTTTCTCTTCTCTTTTAGTTGCGAAACCAAGACATGTCGCGATATCGCGACACTTTTTCCCACTTGCTCTTTCTCTTCTTTTTGGTCGCGAAAATGCGACATGTCACGATATCACGACACTTCTTCCTTCATGCTCAACATATCACCAAAAAACGATACATTTTCCTTCTTGCTCAATATGTCGCGATATCGTGACACTCTTTCATTCTTGCTCATCATGTCGCGATATCGCGACACTTTTTCCTTCTTGATTTTTCTCTTCTCTTTTGATCGTGACAACATGACATGTCGCGATATCGCGACACTTTTTATTTCTTGCTCTTTCTCTTCTCTTTTAGTCGCAAAAAAATGACATGTCACGATATCACAACACATTTTCCCACTTGCTCTTTCTCTTCTTTTTTGGTCATGAAAATGCGACATGTCGCGATATCGCGACACTTCTTCCTTCATGCTCAACACATCGCCAAAAAGTGACACTTTTTCCTTCTTTCTCAACATGGATCGACATCACGACACTCTTTCATTCATGTCGCGATATCGCGACACTTATTCCCTCTTGCTTTTTCTCTTCTCTTTTGATCGCTATAACGTGACATGTCACGAAATCGCGACACTTTTTCCCTCTTACTTTTTCTCTTCTCTTTTGATCGCGATAATGCGACATGTCACGAAATCATGACACTTTTTCCTTCTTGCTCAGCATGTCGCGATATCGCGACATGTCGCGGCATCACGACACTTTTCCTTTCTTGCTCTACATGTCGCGAAATCGCGACACTCTTCCTTTCTTGCTCTACATGTCGCGATATAGCGACCTTTTTTCCTTCTCGCTTGACATGTGATATCGTGACACTTTTTCTTTCTTGCTCAACCTATCTCAAAATCGCTACACTTTTCCTTTCTTGCTGAAAATTGCTTTTCCTGAAACTCGAACAATTCGTGAAAACACAACATCAGTCTTTGGCCTCAACCATTGCCCCTGAACCCATAACATGAAGCCACCAAGCCACCTGGATCCTTCCCCTATTGCAAATAAAGCTAAAGTCATCATAATAAGGACCGAAGCAGTCTTGACAAAACCACATTGAAACTTCTCTCCCTTTTTCTGATCCCCACAACTTCACCATCATTGGCGATCATTTTGAATTATTTTATCCACTTCACTTGGGACCCCATGTTCCCAAGTGACCAACCCAATGGCTTCCACCCCTAAATTGGCCAAGATATCAGCAGTTTTATTTTCTTCCCTAAAAATGTGCTGGGCCTTCCGATCGTTCCTAGCATGGTAAAGGATCCTAGCCTCTTCGATGACAGTCTTAATCTGCCATGGAGGATTTTTACATTGCTGAGAAGGTTTATGACTTGCATCGAATCTCCTTCGATAATTAATTTACCTTCAATTTCCTGAGCCAACTGAATACCCCTCCATAACACTCTTGCTTTTGCCTCGTTGTTAGTCCTAGTTCCCAACTGTTCAGAGAAGGCCATCACCAACTTACCTTGATGATCTCTTATTGCTCCTCCAGCCCCTGCATTGCTAGGGTTACCTTTAGAGGCCCCATAAAAGTTGAGCTTGAACCAACCAACCGAGGGCAGTTTCCACTTGACATCTAATCTGGGGTTGACCTTGATTACATGTTTCTCATCTAGAGTAATATTTAATGATTGAGCGATCCGCCTCTCCCAGGGGAAAGGATTTCGATCCTCATAAGGTATAAGGCTGACGTTTTCATGGGTGAAGGTGAGAATCTTATTGGTAATGGACGTGACATCATGGCTCGACTCATGAAAATCTCTAAGATTTCTTTCTAGCCACACCTTCCAAAGAAAATGATGGAGACAAATCTTCCAAAAAAACCTCATCCTAAGGCTAACAAAGGGATTTGGCCATTGGTGGAAGAGGTCAAGGATGGTATCTGGTCTGACCCATCAAATGCTAAAGGCTTGAAACAACCCATTGAGGACACTCAGAGAGACCGGACATTCAAGGAAAATATGGTGGGTGGACTCCCAATTACCCCTGCACAAATAACATCGGTTAGCAATTATCATACCTTTCCTTAACAAGTTGTCAATCGTCAAAATCCTGCCTTGGATCACCAACCATGAGAACATAGCAACTTTAGGAATAAGGTTTTTGACCCAAACCAACTGAGTCTAGAGTGTGGGGTCATCGGTATCTAACATTAGCATATATGCAGATTTGACTGAGAACTGCCCATTTTCAGTAGCTGCCCATATTACATGATCCTACTTAGGATTCGTGGAAATGAATTGTTGATGCAGGATGCTTTGGAGTTCTTCTGATTTAGCTTCAAAGACTTGAATCCTTATTTTTTTCCAAATAAGCCTACCTTTGTCTTGTCTTATGAAATCAACCATTTTCCTTCCAATGAGGTCCTCTGTTATTCTTTTGATCCTTGCCAGGGTAGGAAACTCAAATAAAACTTCATCCTTGGCCCACCTGTCATCCCATAACTTGATCTTCTGCCCGTTACCAAGAACCCATCTTAGGCCTTTCTTTAAGACCTCTCTACTTGTTAAGATTGCTTTCCAGAACGCTGACCCTCCACCGTGCACCGAATCATTTATAATGAAGCCATAGATGAAAAAAATAAAATATTTGAATACTATTTACATGCAAGAATTGTTGAAGCAATTGATAATGGAAAAGATGGTATTACAATTCCTTTAGATATTGGTAGCATAATGTATATGACATTGCTTACACTCAAGTTTCACAAAGAAGAGAGCATAAAACAAAAGGAGTTGATTGAATCTCTTAAGAAGAAAGAAAAAGTAGACGAATCATTTTTGGAAAATTTATTTCATTCTTCATGCAATATTGATATTCCAAGTTCATATAACTTAGGATCATATTATGATGCTTTAAGTGAATGTTCAAAAGTCTCTATACAGGAAAAGAAAGAGTCATATGATTCTAAGGACAAAGGCAAAGAAAATATTCTTATGCAAGAATCTGAAGTCAATGAGAAAGTACAAGAAATTTGTAATCTTGAAGCTACAAAGACTAGAGAACATGAAGTTGAATCCAAAGATAAGGTCAAGCAAGGAGAAGAAGGAGAACTTGATCAAGATGAAGGTCACATACATTGTAAATTCAATTGAAGGATGAAGACTAGGGTTATGCGTAAGGGGTCGGCCCCAAAATGTATTTATAGAAATTTGGCGAATCAGTTTCAAAATCCAAGTGAATAGTGTCTAAACACATGTATAAGGTTCACTATTATTAGGGGTAATGTTGGAAATTTAAACTTAAAATGGTTAAATTATTATAAAATTGGGGTGAATCAACCCAAAAAAAAATTGCACCCAAATTTTTTTGGCTAATGGGCCCTAGTCAAGGGTCCCAAATATTAGCCAATTCCAAATTTTGAAAATCCTAATTTTAGCTAATTTGGCGATAAATAGTCGCTATGCATAACCTTGATGAAGACCTTGATTGAAGACTAAAGTCTTCACATGGTGGCAAGTCGTACTAATGCACATCATTGTTAATGTTGTGCTATCGTATACTTCCAAAGTGAGGTTCCCTTGGAACCTCCTAGCCAAAGTATAGGCTCTATTGGCTAGCACTACGACAGAGCCACTGATTATTTCCTGGGGGAGTGTTCTACTCGCACAGTTGTACGATGAGCTCTATCGGATAACTCAATGGGGGAAAGCAGTAGGGTGCAGCCTATTTCTTCAGATCTGGACATGAGAGCATATTTGAATAGACCATCCTAGAGGATTGCCCCTATAGATTACCATGATAGCATATGACTCTTAGTGCTACACAACTTATTGGCCTACAGGGGTCGAGACCTATAGGAGTAGATCCCATGTAGGGGACCTCTATCACTACATGGATTGACTGATAGGATTGTAGGTAGGGTAGGTTATCTGGTCCCCTTATATGGATTACCCAACATGGGAGGAGGTAGACCACTACTTGAGGTAGGTGAGACATGATATATGGGTCATTGGGTGTAATCTCAATGTACGAGAGTTAATTTCTTGCGTGTCTCTAGATAGCTTGAGATGTCAGGATATCCTAAAGGATCTATTACTCTATCGCTACCTTAATATGAAGACCCAACTAGTCTAGCCTCGGGTGACCCCTCTAGGATATGAGGATGATACATTCTAGGACTCAGGTTTGGCTGATGCTAGCACTACAATAGACTATGAATCTTGGTGGATTACTAGGCTATGATAAGGTGGTGGTCCTTTAGTTCGATCTAGAGATGATGAGGTTGTAGAGGCAGCAAGTGAGGATCTTGAGGAACAACGCACTCGCTAGCGAACAGAGGACATATGGGGCTAGGCTACTATAACATAGGAGGAGGCCCAAGATGAGGAGGAGGGTGAAGAGGAGCCAAATGATGAGGTGTCACAACTTAGGGCCCAGGTAGCTAGCCTGTAGACCTAGTTACAGATAGCTCAGACGCATATTCTAGAGAGGGATACCTCTATTACGACCCTTTAGACTCAAATGAGAGTGGTCCAGGATCAACTTGAAGAGGGGCGGGCATAGTGGTAGGGGTACCAGGAGGAGCGGATAGATCACTAGGCTCATATTGATTCCACTACTATAGATATAGACAAGATAACTAGGCAACATGATCTTCTTTAGTCTCAACTAGACTTTAGGACTATAGAGCAGGATCTGCTCAGGACAATGAGGGGAGATCCCTCGAATTCTCAAGCTACTCCTACATCTTTAGCTATATAGAGGCTAGCAGGGCTAGACATGGCTACATAGATTAGGAAACTACAAGATATAGTTTTAGATGATGCGAGGCAACATACTTTAGATGCAACGCACATCTATATACTTGAGGGTGAGGTTAGACTATAGGGTGGCATAGTGCCTGATAGATATATATTATCAGCATCTCAGAGGACCAGGAGGAGTGAGACGATGCAATCATCAACATGGATCAATCATAGGATAGGTGGTAGATTAGAGAGGTCCACAAGCACCAGCTCGAGGCACACTCATAGAGAGGGTGGAGATGGAGGTGGAGGCCAACCAAGGGGTGCAAGCCCAACTTAGTACACATATTTAGATACATGTACCATTTTTGAGTGTAAGGTCTGAGGACCTACACAGTTGTAGCCTACGAGCATTTTTGACATACCTCTATGTACTTTGACATACACACATATATATTTAATATTATCTTTTGAGACTCATTATGTGTATTATGTGTTGTTTTTGCTTATGTTTATATTTATGAGATGCACATAGATGCAATGTTGATATGATTTGTTTACTGCTATATGATATGATGTTTTGATGGCATGCATTAGCTAGATAATTTATGTATGCGTAGATACTATGATGTAGATGTGTATATGGACTACCTATGATGTGTGCATATAGGGATGCAATGATTTGTTTTAAATGCATGTTTAATTTTGATTTAATTGTATGCATCTAATTTATGATATGATAAATGCAATGTATGTAATGCATTATTTACATGATGATGATCGAATGTAAATAAACCTATATGCTTTAATCACTTAAAACATAAGGAATGAATGCAATAAGATTTTAACAATCTAATGGACAACACCACAGAATGTATAAAAATCATGAATGTAAATGTTAAATCTTATCATAAGAAATAGTTATTTAAGCATCCATATGTGATATGATATGATATGAGATGTAATGGTTTTCTATCGTGAGCTTTTGTGAATTAAAAGATATGCACAAAATAGTAAGTGGTCATCTAAATATCCTCGTTGATATCCATATGGTATCTGTTCTATGTTATGAACACCCTTTAATAAACAAAACCTCATAAAAATAAATTGATGATTGATTGATTGAAATGAGTTGTTGCTATAAGGGATTTTTGAGGTTTTCCATGAGACTCAAACACCCTAGTTGATTAATCAAAAGTTGTATAATGATCATACTAAACTCCTGAAAGACCAAGTTTTTGTTGTGAAGACCAAGATATTCATTATCCCTGTGTGTGCAAATGAATATATTATATGGGACATAAGACTACCTCATTGCCAGGAAAGATTCATTCAACCCATTGTTGTAATGAGGATCATCACATGTTCATCATGATCCTAAGTTTGGATGTAGTTAAACTAGACCACTAAACAATACAACCCACCTAAAGCTAGCTCATTTGTAAATTTCTTAGAACTACCCCAATGTCAGGCATGATTCATTCAACCCATTGTTGTATTGGGGATCATTCTATGGTTTCAAGTAGTGACCATTACAGGGATTCAAGCTCTTCACCCCATTATTTTATTTTGATTTATTAGGATACTTGCTCATGCTTAGTGATAAAAATCATTGCTT
The DNA here is from genome assembly GCA_028583015.1 of Wollemia nobilis. Taxonomy (NCBI): domain Eukaryota; kingdom Viridiplantae; phylum Streptophyta; class Pinopsida; order Araucariales; family Araucariaceae; genus Wollemia; species Wollemia nobilis. The sequence continues at coordinate 19,800,061 of JAQPPZ010017026.1, read as the reverse complement.
ATTTTGCATTTTTGTTTTTCTTTTATTTTGAGTAAGGGATTTGATTTTGGAATTTTGCTTATTTTTGTAAGCAAGGGATTTCTTGGGCAAGGGGGAGCTTGTCCTTTTACCAATGATCAATACTCTATACCATGCACATCACAAAATGAGCAAGTAAAACCTTTCACTTAAGGTGACTAGGACCACTTTATAGAGTTCATATTTCCTTGTACTAATTAGGATTGTTAATGTGTTTGATTAGTGATGGTATTTTGACATATGCTAGGTGTTGTCAAAACTAGACCTCATATCCAAAAGCAAAGCAATATTTCTATAAAATATGAGAAGATCATTAGGTATGGCTGAATGACCGAAAAAACCCTAGTACATTCCTTATAACAATATCAGGGGTTGTGTTGAGAAACACAATTACTCACAAGGGTGATGGATGATGATGATAAATAGATGCATGATTAAAATACAAGCGTGGTGTCACTTGTCGGATTGTAAACACAACCTATTCTAATGCAAGTGTAGTGGATGGACATGCCTAATGCAATGCAATTAAATGAATGCATATGTAAAATGGAATGCATAATGTGAATTTTTGCATTTTTGATGTTTTGCAATGTTTTTGAATTTTATTGCTTTTTATTTTTATAGATTTTGATGTTTTCCATGTATTTTTTGAAATTTTGTTTATTTTAAATGTTTTTGAATTTATGTGTGGAATACCTTAAGATGAAGGATGTTGAGAGTTTCAGGATCATTAACACCTTCAAGCGATGTTAGGCGATATGTTCCAAGTCCTATCTTCTCTGAGATGATATATGGACCTAACCAGTTGGTTGTAAATTTATCTCGCAAGTGTGGTGGCAGGTTTGAGTTCTATTGGTTATATTTCAGTACAAGATCTCAAAATTTAAAGTATCTCAGATGGAATTTATTGTTATAAGCTCATTTTAGACATTCTTGATAAACTTAGAGATGCTCAAGGGCATTCACGTGACGTTCATCAAGAAGCATCAATTGGTCAAGGTGAGCTTGTCATGCAGTGTCGTCATCGATGAACTCTTTCAATGTGATGCATAGGGTTGGAATTTTTAACTCCAAGGGTATAATGGTCTCAGCGTCATATACTAGTGAGAATAGGGTTACCCTAGTGGGCATTCGTATACTAGTCCTATAAGCCCATAATGCAAGGGGTAGCTAGATATGCCAATCTTTATGGTTATCTTGAACAGTCTTTTTCAAGATAGCTACCACAGTCTTATTAGAAGCTTTAGCTTACCCGTTTGCTTGCGGATAGTATGGAGTCACAAAACTATGTTGTATATTTTACTTGAACATCAAAGCCCTCACATTTTTGTTTTTGAATGACGTTCCATTATCCAATATGATCTTGGATGGTATCCCAAAATAACTTATGAAATTGTGAAGTATGAAATCTGCAATACATGCCCCTATTATCATTGTTAGAGGGATTGCTTCCACCCATTTTGTAAAGTACTCAGTAGCCGTTATAATGAATGTATGTTGGACTAATAATGGAGGAGAGATATTACCAATTAGATCTAGACCCCACTGAGCAAATGGTCAAGCTACTTGAATGGGCTATAAGGCCTGCGATGCCAAGTATGTAAGATTAGCATGATGTTGATATTTAACACATTTCTTGACATATGCACTGTAATATTTCTCCATAGTGGCCCAATAGTAACCCATTTGAAGGATGCACTTGATGATGGCTATGCCGCTGAAATAGCCACCGCATGTATCATCATGAGCTTGTGAGATTTCCCAAGCTGATTCTTGGGACTCAAGACAATGAAGGAGAACTACATCATAGATTTGATGGTACAAGATGTCTCCTAACAAGACATAATTTGTCACTTTCTATTTGAATGTGCATTTTGTGGCATGCAAAAATCCTTGTAAGATTAAACCAAGCTTAAGGAAGTCATGCAATTATGATATCCAATATTGATAAGCTACAACCCCAATTGACAAGATAACTTGTTCCCTTTGTGAATCAATATGCATAAATGCAGACTAGGATACAACCTTGTAATTAATGGTGGTGCCATTCTCCATAGGACCCTATGAGATCAAAGACCCCCAAGGTGCCTTCTTAAGAAAATATTTGACTTTATAGAACCACTCATGGTTTGGTTATATATGAATCATGTTGACTGATTTCTTATTTCTAAAAGCCTCACACTGCATCACAGATTACGAGAACATCTTCATATAAATGGTAGTGAAATTAGTAGATAGATTCTGAGGGATCAAGGATCCCAAAGATACCATAGTGTTTGTGAATCTATTTAACATATGAGATATTATCATTGCCTTGATGTTGTACCACTCTAGCTAGGTTAGATAAGTGTCAACAAGATCCTTATAAGCTTTCAAGATAGGACACCTGCATTGAAATAGTCCCTTAACTTGGTTAACAATGAGAATGGAATAACCAAAGATGTTTAATATTTTAATCTTCATGGTGATTTCTGTTTGAAGACCCAAGATTAGGGTCTCATATTTAGAGTTGTTATTGGTACAAGGAAAGTCTAGTTTAAATGACAAGCGTATTGGAGTATCTTATGGTGTGAAAAAGACAATTTTTGCACCACCCCCTTGCTCACACTTTGAACCATCAAAGAACTAAGTTATGTCAGCTTTGTTATCTAGATCTTTGGGTTAGAATGACTTAGATAACGTAAATATTACATCATCAGGAAGTTCTATGACAAGAGGTCTACTATCCTGAAGAGGTGCCTCTACCATATTATCAGCTATGACTTGTCCTTTGATGGAATTTTGGCTGATGAATTCCAAGTTGAATTCTATCAGTATCATGATCCACTTTGCATTACATGTATTATGACATGTCTTGGTCATCATATACTGCAAAGGATTTTGTTTTGATATCACATACGTTGTATGACTCAACATGTAGTGGCACAACTTATTAGTCGCAAACACCACTTCTAAGCACAACTTTTCTACGTATGTGTACCCTAGCTCGTAACTCACCAAAGTGCGATTGATATAATATATTGCTTGCTCTTTATATTGCATGTTCTTTTGGGCTAACATGGTTCCTAATGCAAAGTTAGTAGCTGATATATAAAGAAAAAATGGCACATCTAGCCTTGGTGGAGCTAGTACTGGCGACATTTCTAGGTATTGCTTGATTTTAGCAAAGGCCTCTTGATAGTCCTTGTAGCACCCTAAAATTGGCACAGTGAAATTGTAATAATTACATTCACCTTAGTAAATAATTTAAATTCAAAATTTAACCTCGCAAACCGCTCGTTAACCGTCGGTTAATCCATTTCTCCCTTTTTCGTGCCATTTTTAGAGGTTGTTTTGACCGTTTGATGATATCGTCGCCGATCAGACGATATCGCCCTAGATCTGACGATTTCGTCTAGACAAGGACATCCAGACGATCTTGTCGCAAAACTAATTTTGCACAATTAGCTTCTGTTCCAACGGGTCTCTATTCCGGGCAAAAGCATGTCTGCGCCGTTAGGGACCCTCCCCCGTTAGAGATCTCCCAAATAGGGATGATCTCCAACCTCCTAACTATTCCCCTAAGCCTATTTAATCCTTAGGACCTTCCCTTCCCAATCCCTAGTTGAATTTCCCTATAACTTGATTTTGCGTGCATTAGAATATCCAGAACATCATTTTGCATTTGTTATTTTGAAGTTTTCTTGCAGGGACCTCATTGATTTTCAGTCAGAGCATGCTCAGATCGTCGCAGAAAATCTCGTTCAAATCTCGGATGATCCTGTCATAATTCGGGATGATTTTACTACTTTTAGACGATTTCGACTGCAATCTACATTGGGGGAAATCAGTGCCCAGAGTTTGCGCTTTCTCTTATTCATTTTGTTGTTTTATTCTGCATTTTAATTAGTTTTATCCTTATTTCTTACTATTTTGCATTTGGAGTTCACCCATATAGCTTAAGTTGCATGATAAGATCATAATTTCTCATTTGAATGTCATAATTTATTTGAATTTCTATTCATAACCATTGTTTAGTATTCATACTATTATTTTATGTTGTTTCCCTCTGCCATCACAATAGTATTCTTTGTATTTTACATCTATTTTTCTGTTTGCAGGTCTCTGACGAATTCGTTTGACGAATTTGTCAGATCTTAGATGATCTTGTCTGATCTCAGATGATCTTGTCAAATCAGAGGCAATCTTGATTGCTTCAACATCAGAATCTTCATCAAACATCTGGATCAGGTATTCTGCTTTTAATATTTTGTAATTTCTTTGTTTTTGTTTTTAAATCTGTTTTCTGTATTCATTAAATTTGCACTTTCATTTAGATTCATTTAGATTCATTTGGCCAAACCTAGGATTTTTAATGCTTAAGGTTAAAAAAAAACTCATAAAAACACATTCCAAACCTAGGCATGGAAACTGCCATTAAATGTTTCCTGGTGAACCCACCATCCGTCGAAAAATCACCAATATACACCTCCCTTGAGAGGCGAGACCTTCGCAAGTCCTCTCAGTCCGAGGTACCGTGACATCCTTTTCCCATCCTCCTTTTGGGCACGGATCCTATAGCCTGAAGGTAAGGATGCAAAAAATTTGGAGCGATACATTTTGGTGAACCCGACGTGAATGCATCATAACATTTTGAAAACAAAAAAAACAAAAACAAAACAAAAAAAATAGAACTAAAACATAAATGCATTTAAAAAAATTTGAAGTCTAAAATCATGTTTAGATGGTAGCTCCTAAGAAAATATTAGCAGTTACTATAAATGTAGAAAACCAATTGGCAGCCATAGAAATCAACTCTATGCTTAATGTGCCTAAAACAAATAGAAATCAATTCTTGTGAAACGAACTTGATAGGAGACTTAGTATCATCTCATCTAGGTCAACAAAACTTAAACAAATCAAGAGGTTAGTCCTAGATAGAATCCTAGATCCTCATCAACTTGTCTTTTATCATGAACTTCAGAGAGCCTGCCATAGATGGTTAGCTTATAGGAGAGCTCTAGTATCTTCAGAATTGTTCACCTTCGAGGAATACCTCGAGAACACAGCCATTGTACACCAGTTCCTAGGTCTGGTAGAAGACCAAGAGGTTGTTATTACAGATAGGGAAATATGGAATAGAGTTTCGCGAGCTGTGTTATATCGAGAGTATTGCCACGAGCTTTACTACTATCAACCAAAGATCCGAGACAGATAATATCACTATAGCTCTTTTCATCAAATTTTTAAAAGAAAACTTTTAATTTGAATAAGAACACTTCATGACTCCTGAACAACTTGAGCCTATTAATGATATTTATAAATTGTTTATAGAAAACTAGATTATTACTGTCGGTCTTATTTCTTGCATTTATTGTGTTGATTGTCTTTACAATATTATTTCAAAAACAAAGAAAAACTAAAACTTAAAAAACTAAAAAACATAGCAAAAACTTAAACATTTCATTTCAAATATTGTAGTAGGTATATAGTAAATATATACCTCTTAATTTTGTTGCATATATATATATATTTGCTGAAATCAAAATTTAGCACCATGCCTAAACTTAGGAATGGTAAAGAAACTTTAGGAGAAGAAGAAGATTGGTTACAAGATACAACTAAAGACCCAAATGTCCTTCCTGAAGATCTAACTTCGAAAGGAAAAACTCTAGCTCAACCAGAAGATGACCTAGGTGAAGATAAGGAACAAGAAGGAAGTGTTAAAGAGGATGGACCCTCATCCCCTAGAGTAGCTCCAGATGGAACTATTGCTTTTGACAATGTAGATCATCTCCGAAAATTTCTTAGTGATAATATTGACGCCCTTAATGTGGCAGTTCGTATTGATAAAGGGCAAATTAGTAACACTCAAGCAGCCATGGAATATATGTATGATGTGTGCACTAATCCCTTATCGTTCATTGATCAAGAAAGTGATAAGGCTGGGCCATCCAATACAGACATGGTCACTATGATTCAAAACATGTCAAAACAACAAGCTATCCAACCTCCTAAGGAACCTGTTATTCAACCTAAAATCATTCCCACACAAAAGAAACCTTCCTTCACTACTTTATTCTGCCAAACTATTGAGCAATATGCTTCAAGTAAACAAAAACCTAAAACGAAGCCAAATACCAATTTTCAACAATCTAAAATACATCATAATACAACTTCAAAATTCCTTCATAATACTTTTCCTACTAATAATTTACACAATAGTAACATGGCATCTAATCTTCATGTTCCTCCATCATATGCCCATAAAACCCATGTCAATGCCCTACCAAACCAATATGGTGATGGCAAGCCGAGATTCAAACAACAAACTTCACATTAATTTTCTGTAAATTGCTTCATACAGTTTTACAATACCATTTCCAGGCATAGAACTTTCCCCTTCAATCCCGAGCTCACCATCCCCTCCCTTACATTTTTCTCGAGTTTTTATCGAGGCCTCGATCCTCTAGGCAATTAATGCCCCGCCTAACAAAATCTCCAGTTCGTTTTCCCTCCGATCGAGTTTTTCAAATTTTTTGCCATAAATGGGCAACTGCCCGATCCACCATGAAGCTTGCATTAATGGCCTCCCTTAACCTGCACCCGCCGCTTTGTTCTGACTGTCCTCTGCACTGCTGTCTCCTCCATAAAGCCATCACCCGTAATTGCTGTGTTGCCAGAAATAATAAAAAAAATGCGTGGCCGACACCTCCCTTATCAATTTACGTGACCCTCATCTTTGTTTTCATACACGTAGCCGACCGCGTGTAAATTTGGCCATGCCTTCTCCTTGTCGCAATATCTTTGATACACGTGCCCTTCACAACTGTTATGATACACGTGGCTGTCCACGTGTCAAATTTGGCCTTGCCCGACCGTCCGCTTATTCACTTTTGGCCTTGTCTTCACCTGGCCGCGATATCGCGATAGGTCGTGAAATTGCGACATGTCGTGATATCGCGACCAAATGCGCCTCTTCCTTGCTGCAGCCCGTTGGGGTCGCGATTTTGTGACATGTCGAAATCGTGACATGTCACGATTTTGCACCCCCCTGCCTTCGCCTTGTTCTCTACCATTCTTTAACTTTTGAAGCTGTCGGATAACAAGCCACGTGTCGGCCTTCAACTGGCCGCGATATCGCGACAGGTCGCGATATCGCGACGGCACTCCCCCTTCGCCTTAGCTTTGTAATACTATCACGATATCGCGACGTCGCGATATCACGATGACTGTAGCCCTTTGCCTCCGCTTTGAAATACTGTCGCGATATCGCGACGTCGCGATATCGCGACGAAACTTGCCAATGTTACGTTGCAGCTTTTGAGGTCGCGATTTCACGACATGTCGCGATTTCGCGACCCCTTCCCCTTTGCTTTACAAAACTTCCCCCAAACTGAAAATAAATAAATCAAAATGCAAAGTACTTAGAAAAATCCTGAAAATTTTTTGGAAGATGCAAGATTGCTCTACTGTCACCGGATGCTCCTGCATCAGACACCCGGGTAAATTAAAAGTGATCCTCACTTCTGTTTTGTTAGGGGAAGACCCAGGCGGTCAACCTCCATTTTTGACAACCAAGTTGCATCTTCAACAGGTCTGCCCTTCCACTTTATCAAATATTCAAAATACTGTTTGTTTCTGGTGCTTCTGCCTTCACGAGTGTCTAATATTTCCTCGACCTCGTCTGTGGTTGGAGTAGATGCTGGAATTTGCCATAATTTTGTACTTGGTAACTCTGTACTCTCTCCCTCATGATATTCCACTAAATCTGAAATATTAAAAATAGGTGAAATGTCAAGCCAACTTGGCAATTCCACTTCATACGCATTTCCTGACTCCCGTTTTCCCAGTATTCTGCATGGCCCAAACTTCTTCATCTTCAATTTGTTATAAGTCTTGGCAGGGAATCTCTCCTTCCTGAGATGTACCATGACCTCATCTCCTACTTCGAACTCCTTGAACCGCCGCTTCTGGTCTGCCCTTGTCTTATATTGAGTATTCATTTTTATAATTTGTTTCCTTACTTCTTCATGCAGACTTTTCATATGTTTCGCAAATTCTTCTGCCTCGGCACTGCACTTTTCTCTCTTATCCAACTTTCTCAGTTCAGACACATTTCTTGGGCTGTTTCCATATATTATCTGGAACGGAGATTTATTTGTGCTCTTATTGACTGAATTGTTATATGCAAATTCCGCCTGCGGCAAAACTAAATCCCATCCCGTGGGTTGATCTGCTATCAAGCATCTCAGTAAATTACCCAGGCTTCTATTTACCACCTCTCGTCTGTCCATCATTCTGTGGGTGGTATGCAAAGCTGAATTTCAGATTTGTCTTCAAATTCTTCCACAAAGTTCTCCAGAAATACCCAACAAACTTTGTATCTCTGTCAAAAACTATGCTTCTTGGTAGACCGTGAAGTTGTACCACTTCTTTGAAAAATAACCCCGCAATGTGAACTGCATCACTTGTCTTCCGACAGGGAATAAAATGTGCCATTTTGGAGAATCGGTCAACCACCACAAATACAGAGTCATTTCCCCTCCGTGTTCTCGGCAATCCAAGAATAAAATCCATGCTTATGTCCTCCCATGGCCTCTCAGGTACAGGTAACGACTGGTATAATCCTGTGTTTTGCCTTACGCCTTTTGCCATCTGGCATATTCTGCAACCTTGCACAAACTTCCGCACATCTTGCTGAAGTTGCGGCCAGTAGTAATTTTCCTCTACCAGGGCAATGGTCTTATCCCTACCAAAATGCCCAGCCAGTCCTCCGCTGTGTTTCTCCTTGACTAAGTTTTCCCGCATGGAACTCCTTGGAATGCATAATTTACTTCCTCTGAACAACATTCCGTCTTGGATTAGAAAATCCAACCATCTTGTCCTGTCCATAGTAACAGGTGTCAAGCAAGCCGCCCAGGCTTCTGCAAAATCCGGATCTTCAGGGTACAAACCCTTCAGTTCTTCAAATCCCACTACTTCCACTGTCATTTCAATCAGTAAATTCTGCCTTCTACTCAAGGCATCTGCAACTCTATTTGATTTCCCGCTTCTGTGCTTCAGCACAAAGGTATAGCTTTGAAGGAACTCCACCCACTTCATGTGCCTTTGGTTCAGTTTTGTTTGACTGTTAATGTACTGTAAAGCCTGATGATCAGTAAATAGAACAAACTCCTTTGGCAATAAATAATGTCTCCACTTCTTCAGAGCCTGAACTATAGCATAAAATTCCTGGTCATAAACTGAATACTTTTTTCGAGCATCATTTAGCTTCTCACTGAAATAAGCAATAGGTCTGCCTTCCCGACTTAGTACAGCCCCTATTGCACTGCCACCGGCATCACAGTCCACCTGAAATACCTTGTTAAAGTCTAGGGAGTGCCAAAACAGGCTATTTTGTGACCTTTTTCTTTAATGCATCAAAGCTCCTCTCAGCCCCTAATGTCCACTTGAACTCTTTTTTATCCCCTCTCATTGTTTTCGTGAGAGGTGCACAAATGCTGCCGAAGTTCTTTATGAACTTCCTGTAAAAGCTGGCTAGACCATGAAATGATCTTACTTCTGTTGTGCTTCTTGGGGTAGGCCATTCGATGATGGCTCTCACCTTCTCTGGGTCCATTTTCAGACCTTCTTCTAAGATTACAAACCCCAGGTATACTAACTCTTTCTTGACAAAATTACACTTTTTCAGATTTATTAATAATCGCTCCTCCCGTAGCTTTTCAAAAACCCTCCTGATATGCATCGGGTGTTCCTCCAGGGTTCTCGCTGAATATTAATATATCATCTAAATAAACAATGACAAACTTTCCCAGAAACTCTTTCAGTACTTCATTCATCAGCCGCATGAAGGTACTTGGTGCATTGGACAGCCCAAATGGCATGACCAACCATTCATACAAGCCCTCTCTTGTCTTGAAGGCTGTCTTCCACTCATCTCCTTCTCGGATACGGATCTGATGATAACCACTTTTTAGGTCAATCTTCGTGAAGTACTCAGCTCCACTTAAACAGTCCATGATATCATCCATCCTTGGCAATGGGAATCTGTATTTGATAGTGATTTTGTTGATTGCCCGAGAGTCTGTGCACATTCTCCACTCTCCATCCTTCTTGGGTGCTAGTACTGCAGGCACTGCACATGGGCTAAGACTCTCCCTAATCAATCCTTTCTCCAAGCAACTCCTGGACCTCGTCTGTTTAACTCCTCAGTTTCTATTGGTGTCATTTTGTGTGCAGCTTTATTTGGCAAGCTTGATCCTGGCACCAAATCTATATGGTGGCTGATCTTCCTTATCGGGGGTAAACCCTCAGGCACATTATCTGATACAATATCTAGAAATTCCTCCAACAGATCTAGGACTTCTGTCGGGGTATCCTTGCATTCCTCCTCCCTAATTCTAGGAATTATTGCATAACACAAATGTTCATGCTTCAAACCGTCCAAAAATTTTCTCCCTTCAACTAGACAGATTTTGGAGCTGTTACACACCTTTTCATCCGCCTCCTTCATGGGTTTCAGCTTATGGCGTACACCATTCTTTGTCAATGAGTAGGTGTTGGCACGACCGTCATGCACTGCACTCCGGTCGAACTGCCAGGGCCTTCCCAACAACATATGGCAAGCATCCATAGGCAGGATGTCGCACAGGACCTCATCACAATAATTTCCAATATTAAATTTAACGGAGCACTGCTCATTGACCAAAGCCCTATGGTCCTTCTGTAACCATGCGACCCGATATGGATGCGGGTGCTTCTTCCTCTCTAATTGTAACTTGGTAACCATTTCTTCTGAAACCAGGTTATCCGTGCTACCATTATCAATAATAATATTGCAAACTTTGCCCGCGCATTTACACCTTGTGCGGAATAAACTTCTTCTCTGATCCGTGTCCTTCTCCTCATTCAATAGGACTCTTCTTACGATCATTGCTTCCCCTCTCTCCGCTTCTTTCGAATGTTCAGATTCAGCATCTTCCTCTACCACAGCAGCTCTGGCTGGACCCTCAGGCCTCTTGTTTGTTCTTTCTTGGTGTTGTGGACACTCGAATGCTCGATGTCCTTCTTCACCACAGTGGAAACATGTCCCACGAAATACTCCTCTTCCAAACCCTCGTCCAGATCCACCCCATCCTCTTGGGTAGTCGTTTCGATCTCGAGGCCGATAAACATCCTCTTCCCTTTGATCCTGGTTACTACTGGCTTCACCAGTCTTCTTTGGGTCTTTATATTTTTCTCCATTGGTTCTCCCACCAGTTCTTCCACCACGGCCCCTTCCTCTTTGCTTGCCTTCAAACCGCCTATTCAGTTTTTCTTCCACCTTTAAGGCAAACTGGTAAGCATCCTCAATGGTGCTTACCCGAACTAGGCTCAGCTCTTCCTGGATATCGAGTCTCAACCCATTGATATAACGGGCTACCTTTTCTTTGTTTGCCTCTAAATGCCCAGTTCTAATAGAGATCTTGTAAAACTCCTCGGTGTATTCTTGGACAGTTTTGTTTGTCTGTCTCAAACTCTGCATTTTCTTTTTTTTTTTTTCTTTTTTTTTTCTCTTTTTTTTTTTGTAAAAAATTTTTTTTTTTTCTTTTCCACCTTTCTTTCCCATCTTTTTATTCCCCCCCCCCCCCTCCCCCCCCCCCCCCCCCCCCCTGCCCCCTCTCCCTTGGTCTTAGCAAATCCGACTCGATTAGGGTCTTCAACCTCCTCATATTCGAAATATTCTTCTAAGTCATTTATCCAATCAATCACCTCTTCTGGATTTAGGTTTCCCGAGTATGTAGAAACCTCCATTTTTGGTTGCTTTCCAATCTGAGAGATGGCTTTGTACAACCTGGCTTGTGCAGGATCCACAACCTCTTCCTCTTCCTCAGATTGGTCTTCTTCTTCAACTTCGTCTTCACTTCCCTCATCCCTTCCGGGCTCGTGCCTTCTGCGTAACTCTTCTTGCAGGGCTTGAACTTGTCTCTGCAAGGCTCGAAAGTCTTCGATCGGCACCACATTTCCTACTCCACCACGATTTCTTCGTGGAGGCATTTTTCTTTCTTCCCTTATAAATCCTTCCACAGATCCTGGTGTAACTGCCTCTCTTTCGGCGATCTGTTACACGCTCAGGAGCTCCCGCTCTGATACCACTTGATGGCAAGCCGAGATTCAAACAACAAACTTCACATTAATTTTTTGTAAATTGCTTCATACAGTTTTACAATACCATTTCCAGGCATAGAACTTTCCCCTTCAATCCCGAGCTCACCATCCCCTCCCTTACATTTTTCTCGAGTTTTTATCGAGGCCTCGATCCTCTAGGCAATTAATGCCCCGCCTAACAAAATCTCCAGTTCGTTTTCCCTCCGGCCGAGTTTTTCAAAATTTTTGCCATAAATGGGCAACTGCCCGATCCACCATGAAGCTTGCATTAATGGCCTCCCTTAACCTGCACCCGCCGCTTTGTTCTGACTGTCCTCTGCACTGTTGTCTCCTCCATAAAGCCATCACCTGTAATTGTTGTGTTGCCAGAAATAATAAAAAAAAATGCGTGGCCGACACCTCCCTTATCAATTTACGTGACCCTCATCTTTGTTTTCATACACGTAGCCGACCGCGTGTAAATTTGGCCATGCCTTCTCCTTGTCGCAATATCTTTGATACACGTGCCCTTCACAACTGTTATGATACACGTGGCTGTCCACGTGTCAAATTCGGCCTTGCCCGGTCGTCCGCTTATTCACTTTTGGCCTTGTCTTCACCTGGCCGCGATATCGCGACAGGTCACGAAATCATGACATGTCGCGATATCGCGACCAAATGCGCCTCTTCCTTGTTGTAGCCCTTTGGGGTCGCGATTTCGTGACATGTCACGATTTCGCGACCCCCCCTGCCTTCGCCTTGTTCTCTGCCATTCTTTAACTTTTGAAGCTGTCGGATAACAAGCCACGTGTCGGCCTTCAACTGGCCGTGATATCGCGACAGGTCGCGATATCGTGACCTGTCGCGATATCGCGACGGCACTCCCCCTTCGCCTTAGCTTTGTAATACTGTCACGATATCGCGACGACTGTAGCCCTTTGCCTCCGCTTTGAAATACTGTCGCGATATCGCGACGTCGCGATATCGCGACGAAACTTGCCAATGTTACGTTGCAGCTTTTGAGGTCGCGATTTCGTGACCCCTTCCCCTTTGCTTTACAAAACTTCCCCCAAACTGAAAATAAATAAATCAAAATGCAAAGTACTTAGAAAAATCTGAAATTTTTTTGGAAGATGCAAGATTGCTCTACTGTCGCCGGATGCTCCTGCATCATATGGTGGGCAAACTAGTAATCTGGAAGCCATGGTGAAACAGTTAGCTTCACATATGGACCAGATAGATCCCTACCATCCCTCGTATAATTATCGAGAGATATGTAGTCAACCTTTGGATCCCATAGTTGTAGCTCAACCATACCCTAAGTATTTTCCAATGCCCATCCTACCTATATATAAAGGAACCGAAGATCCCATAGAGCATCTTCGCATGTTTAGGATAGCATGTCATGATATATCACATGATGACTTGCTATTACTAAAAATGTTTTCAAAAAGTTTAGGTGGAATGGCATTAGAGTGGTACTATCAATTGCCCACTCATTCTTTGAGAAACTTCGAAGAAACAATTGAATCATTTGTCCATCAATTTAGTGCCTACATCGAGAGGCATGCAACTATTAAAGATTTATACAATTTAAAACAAGACAAAGATGAATGTTTTGCCGATTTCTTAGCTAGATGGAGGCAATTGACGAGAAAACTGCACTTTGTGCTACCTTATAGGGAAATGTTGGACATTTTTATCAATAATTTGCAAGAACAAATATCTTATGAGCTATCAACTGCTACCTTAACTACCTTCGATCAAGCTATAGATTTAGCTCGAAGAGTAGAATATGCCCTCATTAGGAGAGGCCAACTTAGGAAGAAGGATGATGAGAAAACATCCAAAAATCAATATAAAAACAAACAAGTTGTTGGTGACGGAGTCACTGACAACAAAAATGTTGCTAATATCAATGCAACGAAGACAACAACAAAATTTATATTGAAACCTCCTGATAAGCCTCCTCGAGAATTCACTAGGTTGAATCAACCCTTATCAACTATTTTACCTCAATTACTTGAAAGAGGTTTGATCCAATTACCAGCTATCCGAGAACCTGATCCAACTATACCCGGATACAGAGCTGACTTACACTATGATTTCCATAGAGGACCTGGACATTCTACCAACGCTTGTAAAAGGTTGAAACATAAAATACAAGATTTGATTGATAATAATGAAATGGAAGTGCAAGCCTTCCAACCTAAACAAAACCCTCCTAATAATACTCAAAAGACCGTTCCCCAAAATCAAAATCAAAATGCTAATCAAACATTAGACATATTTCAACACCCTTTACCAAGACATGGTAAAGAGGTAGCCAATCAAATCGAACATCATAATGTTCCCCCTCCTACCCGATATGTAGGAACCATTAGCGGACAATTACCTATTCAAGATCCTCAAATATTTGACACAACCTTATCCTTGGTTACGACCAGGCCCTTACATAATTTTCAAACTTCTGATTCTAGTGATGTAGAATTAGATAGTGAAAGTGAACTAGACATTACTTCAAACCAATCGAATAGTTCTAAAAATGAATCAGATCCTATTCAACCTGTCACAGATGCTATGGTTCCAAAAGAACCATTTCTTAGAAGAGTTACTACTTGACCTTCTTCTAATATATTCCTTTCTAATGAACAAGCCATCAATGCTAGACCGAGACTAGTTCAACGTCCTTATTATAACATTGTAGGTACCATTAGAGTCGTCACCCAACAACAAGTTCAAAATTCCCAACAAGAACCAAACCAGAACGATGGATCAGCTCCATTTGTTCTAAAAAACCCCAATAAAGGGAATCATGCTCCCAATGTTCAACCTAAACCCCCTTACAATATTAATGAGCAATTGTCCAATACAATGGCTAGAATTTCCCTTTTGGATTTATTAAGATCCTCTCCCACCCATAGGGATGAGTTGATGCTTACATTAAGCCAAATGATGGTACCTCAAAACATTCAACCTGAAGCTATGGCCAATACTATCATCACTCGAGAGATTGATTGTATTGACTTCCGGGATAAAGATATCCCACAACACAGTTTACATAAGGATAATCCCTTATACATTACTGCTCTAATTGGATATGTAGCTGTCAAACGAGTCTTGATTGATAATGGCTCATCTCTAAACATTTGCACTTTTGACTTCTACCAAATATTTGGCTTTAGAAGTGATGAAATTAAGAAAACTGATATGATTATCAAAGCCTTCAATGACGAAACACAAGAAACATGTGGAGTTATTACCCTCCCATTGCAAGTTGGTCCTAGAACCCTAGAAACAACCGTGTTTATTGTACATTGCCCAGCATCGTACAATATACTTTTGGGTCACCCTTGGATCAATGCCATGCGAGCGGTCCCATCAACTTTACACCAATGTGTTAAATTTGAGTTTAAAAATCAGTTGGTCACTATCCATGGTGACCCTAGACCTTTTGATATGTGTGCTTTGGCAGAACCCGTTGGAGTGCAATTTTGCCCTGCTCTGTCATCCACACATCCTAGTTCTTATTTTTCATCTAAAACTGTGAAACACACACCCATAACTTCACCTATTTCCCCTCCAGTAATTTCATCCTCCTATATAGATCAACAACCCTCTAAACAAATCACTCTAGAACCTCAAAAAGATCTTAAATCTACAACCAATCCTTCATGTTCTATCCCTATAAATTCAAAACCTACAAAAACAACTATCATACCTTCCACATCTCAAGATATAGGAAATAAGCCTTCTACATCTTATGCCCTTTCTGATGAACTTTTACCAGATTTATCCATAACCTTAATATCAGAAAAAACAAATGCTTTCATGCAAGATTCAATTCTTTTGAATAATTTACCGCCATTTCCTCGTACTTTGGGCCTCCCACAACCTATGGGAAGTACTTACCAAGTCGGGAGTTGTGCCTTCATTTATAAAGGATATGACTGGGGAAGAATCCCTCGGAATATCAAAACTCATCATGAGGGATATGCTCGGTGTTATTTTACCAATGATTATATTAAAGCTAAACCTATGATGCTTAAAATGGGATATAAAGGGAAAGGCTTGGGACCTTTCCAAAATGGCATGAAAGAACCTTTCGAGGTAGAACCGTGGCCTGCCTGCTGTGGTGTGGGCCTATTTCCTATTAAGGGTCAACCCTTTCCTTTTGAAGATGATGATCAACTCATATGTTATCAAGATTATTTGGATAGGCATGTTGATTTGCCTCTTAAAAATTAGTCGTTTTCATGCAACATACTATCCATAGCTTACCCTGAAATGATTGTTGACCCCGATGAAGAGTTGGAAGGAGATATCTTCCATGATGTCTCTGTTGAAGAGATGTTACACAATGGATTTTATTTTGATGGTTCTATACCAACTATAGCCCAACTTGAGGCCACTAATCCTCAAGATGAATTATATAAATTAACCTTACAAGAATTACAAGAATTGGGTGTTTCACCCGCCCCGCCTAATTTTGAAAGATATCTACACATGGAGGTAGAAAACATCATTAAAATTAATATTGGAACTGAGGATAATCCTCACATAATCAATATTGGATCAGAATTAAGTCAAGAAAAACAAGAACAATACATTGCATTCCTTAAAGAGTATGAAGATGTCTTCGCATGGACATATGAAGATATGCCAGGTCTAGACCCTTCTGTAGTCATGCATCATCTAGTGGTCCATCCGGATGCTAAACCTGTTAAACAAAAACTTAGAAAAATGCATCCCAAAGTGGCTCTACTAGTCAAAGGGGAGTTAGAAAAACTCATGAATGTTATCTTTATACAAGCTATTGATTATGCTGAGTGGATCTCAAATGTAGTTCCAATCACCAAGAAAGAAGCTACCAAAGTTAGGGTTTGCATAGATTTTAGAGATATTAACGTTGCATGCCCTAAAGATGACTTTCCTCTTCCAAACATGGATCAAATAATTGACTTTACTGCCGGGAGTGGGATGATGTCCTTAATGGATGGATTCTCCGGTTATAATCAGATTAGGATAGCTCCTGAAGATCAGGCTAAAATAGCCTTTATCACCCCCTAGGGTACCTTTTGTTGGAAAGTGATGCCATTTGGCTTAAAGAACGTAGGTGCAACTTATCAACGAGCTATGACCTATATTTTTCATGATATGATGCATGATATCCTACATGATTATGTAGATGATATTATAGCTCGCTCTATTATTGAAGACAACCATTTAGATGATTTGAGAAAAGTTTTTAATCGATTACAAGAATATCTTATTCGATTAAATCCAAAAAAATGTATATTCAAAGTTAAGTCCGGTAAAATATTAGGGGTCTTAGTTTCTTTACATGGTATTGAAATCGACCCTCTCAAGATTGCGGCCATCACTGATATGCCCGCACCTACTAATATATTTGAGTTACGAAGTTTACAAGGCAAACTTCAAGCTATCCGTCACTTAATAAGCTGGTGGACAAAACTGGTCCCTTTCTTAAACTCCTTAAGAAAGATGTCCCTTTTAATTAGGACATCGAATGTAGAGAAGCTTTTGAACTTCTCAAACAATACCTCCTTAATCCACCTGTGCTTTCACCACCTAAACCTGATTGCCCATTTCTCCTATATATTTTAGCTTCAAATTCTGCCTTAGGAGCTATGTTAGCTCAACTTGATGATGAAAAGAGAGAATGTGCTAATTATTATATTAGCCAAACCTTCATCAGTTATGAAACTCGCTATACAGTGTTAGAGAAACTATGTCTAGCAGTCGTGTTTGCTACACAAAAATTATGACATTATATGCTTAGTCAAAAAACTTATGTCATTGCCAAATATGATCCCTTAAGGTATCTCATGAGTCGACCTTATTTATCGAGTCGCACAGCCAAGTGGGTTCTTGCTCTAAGCGAGTTTGACCTCACATTCATAGGACAAAAGTCTGTTAAGGGTCAAATCATAGCAGATCAATTAGCTGCTGCACCCTTAGAGTCTACCCATCCCCTCATCGTTGAGTTTCCTGATGAATGCCTTCAATTAGAGGCAGACCATATTGAACAATGGTCCTTATACTTTGATAGAGCCTGATGCATGAGTGGGGATGGTGTGGGTATTATTTTAATATCCTTGCAAAAACATCTTATTCCTTTGTCCTTCAAATTGACATTTGCTTGCACCAACAATACTGCTAAGTATGAAGCTCCAATCCTTGGATTACGAGCTGCCTTGGCGCTAAAAATTAAACATCGTTTAGTTTTTGGTGATTCTAAACTAGTTATAAACCAAATTAATGAATTTTATCAGACCATAGATGATAAGCTGCGCCCATATAAGGCCTATGTTTTACAATTAATGTCTCTATTTGATCAAGTTACCTTAGAAGCTATTCCTCGAACTAGTAACCGTGCAGCTGATGCTATGGACGCAGCTGCATCTCTCCTGCCCTTGGAGTTAGATGATGAATATGCCACTATCATTATTCGTCGACTTCAGGAACCCGCTTCAAATAAGTCATGCTTAGAGCCTTTGGATGTGTTTCTAATCAATGAAACTACTCTTAAACCTTGGTATACAGACATATTTGATTTTTTCCAAAATGGGACTTTCCCTGACAATTCTAATAGAAACCAGCGTCGATTATTACGTCGACGAGCAAGTCAATTTGTAATAATTGGAAATACTTTATATAGGAGATATTTTGAAGGTATCCTATTAAGATGTTTAAACTTAGAAGAGTCTAAATCAGCCTTGAGTGAAGCCCACGATGGATCTTGTGGAGGAAACTTTAGTGGTAGCGTCATTGCTAAAAAGCTCCTTCGGATAGGATACTTTTGGCCTACCATGGAAATGGATGCACATGAGTATGTGCGCCATTGCGACAAGTGCTAGAAACATGCTGACCTTGTCCATGCACCTGCACAGAGCTGCAGGCTATTTCATCTCCTTGGCCCTTTTCTAAATGGGTCTTAGATATTATTGGCAAAATCAATCCAGTGTCATCTGATGGACACAAGTTCATCATAACCGCCACTGAGTATTTCACAAAGTGGGTCGAAGCTATGCCTTTAGCTTCCTGCACTAGCACACAAGTCTCTAAATTTATTTTTAATCAAATAATTTATAGGTTCAGAATTCCTACCAATCTCATCTCTGACAATGGAACTTGTTTCAAAAATAAAGATGTTAAAAAATTATGCCAAAAATATAAGATTCAACATCGCTGGTCCACTCCCTATTATCCTCAGGGTAATGGTCAAGCAGAAGCATCTAACAAAACCTTAATCAAAATTCTCAAAAGATTGGTTAATAAAACTGGCCGTGACTGGCACATTCAATTATATCTAGCTTTGTGGGTCTATCGAACTAGTGTTCGAACCCCCACTGGAACTTCACCATTTTTTTTGGTTTACGATGCTGAAGCAGTTTTTCCATTTGAATTGGAAGTTCCTTTGTTGGCTCTGCTACTTCAAGATACCGAAGTAGGGGATGAATATTGTGCTGACAGATTCAGTCAGTTGGAACTCCTAGATGAAAAATGCATCAATGCTTTGGAACATCTTCGTGCTTACCAAAACAAGCTTAAAAGATCATATGCTAAAAAAGTTCGTCATCGATCCTTTGAGATCGACGACCTTGTTTTAAAAGAAAATCAAAAAAATACAAATGCAACTAAGGACCTTAAAGGTAAATTTGAGCCCAACTGGCTTGGACCATACATTATTACTGCTAAATTTGAATCAGGAGCATACAAATTGTCTACCTTAGATGGTAAAGAACTTAAAGAACCCATGAATATTTTGCGTCTTAAACGTTACTATGTATAAATTTGGTCACTTCATCCATGTATATATTTGTTCAAAATCACTATCTTGTATTTCTTTCAAATTTATAAAATCCAAAAACATAAAAAACATTCATAATCATCAAAATCTTCAAAACTATTTGTTGCATTTATTTATGGCACTTGTTACATTTAAAAAAAAATAAATAAAGAATAAAAATCAAAACAGCAATATGCTTGACTCTTTCGAAACCAAAACAATATAAAGAAGAAAGAGAGAGTCAACATTTTTAAAACTTCTCAAAAGTGTTTATATATATTTTCTTACAATTATTGCAGTTATATGTTTCAAATTATTTTGGATAAATTAGCATTTATTTGGAATCCCTCACTTGCACACTTACAACAATAAATATCTTGATTTTATCTGGCATGATTACTAATCTCTTTTATATCAAAGTTCACAAAATTCAATTAAATAAAGTTTGAGCATAGAGAATTGATCTTGTTATTTACTTAAACCAAGCACATCTTTTCACAATAAAATGATTATATTTGTAATTTCCATGTTTTGCTACATAGTAGAAGTGATTTCTTGAGCAAAAAGTTTCCCCTGCTATCCTATCATGCACATGGTCTAGAATCTTTGAGAGTTGGCAAAAGGACAAGCTCACCCCTACCCAGAATAAAAATCCCTTGCTCTACACCTAATCCGAGCAAGTATCCCTAGCAAAGAAAAAGAAAAGAAAAGTTCAAGAAAAAGAGAAAAGAAAAATGTTCTTTCATATCATTACAGCAATATTTCAAGCACTATCTCAAAAATCAAGCAAACAAAAATACAAAAAGAAAAAAAAGCAAAGTTCAAAAGAAAGTAGAAAGCAAGAATGCAATAAAATCCCTTTCCCTACCCTTTGAAAAGAAAAGAAGGGTTGATGAGCTTGAATCCCTGGAATTCTCAATTATTCGAAAACTGTGAGGTAAGCCCCATAATAGGTGGTTTGTGCCCAACCCGCTTGGCCTTGGGTAACTCCTAGCGTGGTGATATGTCTGTCACATTAGCGACCTTCTTTTGTACAGACCTATGTCTGCTTATGGATTAGCTAGCTCTTGATAATCTGACCTACATAGTAGTCTAGTATGGTTATATGCATCTACATCATGGTTAATGAACACTTATTTGGTTTTTTCAAATCACTTGTAT
Organism: Wollemia nobilis; assembly: GCA_028583015.1. NCBI lineage: Eukaryota > Viridiplantae > Streptophyta > Pinopsida > Araucariales > Araucariaceae > Wollemia > Wollemia nobilis. The sequence continues at coordinate 19,778,961 of JAQPPZ010017026.1, read as the reverse complement.
CATATTATCTTGCTCAAAACTGGTAAATGCAAAAAGCAATTGCACACACATTTGTATTTGAGAGATATTGTGTATCATTATGATAAATCAAGATCGGAAATGAATTCACATATGCACATGGGATTCCTTATAAATCTAACTTTTGTCTTCAAAATACTTTGAAATATTCTTTTTGCAACTTGTTTGGAATAAATCAAGTACAGTTGCTTACCATAAAGACAAATATATAATAGAAAAATAAAAAAAAAATTCTTTCAAAATATACAATCAAAACATATATATATATAACTTTTTGCCGACTTTTCGTGACGATGGTATCATTCCAAAACCAAATTTGGAATTTTATGCCTAGCGCAAGTCCTCATCTTCATATTTTCTTTTTATTAAAAAATCAACCATGCAATAAAACTATCTCTTTTTGATTTTCACGATGATGGTATAAGTCTATACCTACATATTCTATGCCTAGCGCAAATCATTGTAACAATTTTTATTTCCCATTTATTTATAATCATGAAAACCATATGACTTAATTCATTATGTTACACAAATTATGCTTTTAAAAAAGCAAACACATTTTCATTATTTCATGTCATTATGTCAACCTTCAATTTTGCAATGATGGTATAATTCCTAAAATATTTTATCCAAAAATTTTATCACACTTAGGAATTTATGCCTAGCAAAAATCATTTTAACATTATTTCATGCATACTATTTTCATGAAAATCTGAAAAGCAAACCATCATCACCATCATTTTCACCATTGCACCAAAGTCTTAAGACAGTCTCTTAAGCACTCTTTTACTTTTAACAATATTTCTATACTGGGATTAGCTTGACAACCAAGTGAGCAGCGACTCCATAAAATGGTCTATAATAACGACAATGTCCTTTGAAATTATTGTTAGAAGTCTCTTTTTATTTTTTATTACATCACATTACAAACAATCAATTTGTTACATCAGATTATTTCATTTAAAATATTACCGCATGACATAAAAATTATAAATTTTCAAAACGACATAATTTCATGAATCCTCAATCCAATTATCAAATCAATTAATCAAACATAAAAGCATCATACACATACACATAACACAAGTCATATGATAAAAAACATATCATATATATGTCAACAGTATATATACATCATCAAAACTGGATTGGTATGCCACAATCTGTACCTCGGCATACTCAATCCTCTATCAACAAAAAAAATAATAATACAATGCTATCATGTCAATCTGTACAAAGCTGTGCAGTCCTCTAGCCTCGAGAGACCCTCGAGCTCTCTGCCTCATCTCCTCCCTCGCCCTACGATGGACGAGGTGGCCCCATCGTAGTCTGAGTAGTACTATGAGTCCTAGTCCTCGATCGGGATGAGGTCCTCGATGACCCGATCCTGATCGGATCTGCGATGTTGGCTGGCAGGGGTAGTCTATCCGCCTCTGGCACCAGCTAATAGTACAAAGTCTAGTAGAAAGTAAGTTGGGCAATAGCCCGTGTCAGCTCCCCAGTGCTCACCCCTCCGCCCCATGCCCTGAGGCATGCAATCTCGTCTTGAAGCTGTGTCACCTCAGCTCGATGGTGTGCAGCCTCATCCTGTAGAGTCTACACCTGTGCCTGGAGACGATCTCTCTTCACTCGAAGAGTAGCGGTCTCGCTACTCTCCCTCGTGTCAATGCCCTTGCCCTTATCGGGCGATGGTGGCCTCTCCCTCTATGGAGATGGGGGTCTCACCTCCATCCTCTCCCTCTACCATGGCCTCTCATGTGCCTGTGGCCTCCTTGGCTCTCTCTTGTCGTGACCCTGGGCCGCCTCCATAGCCACCTGGTGTCGCCTCCCTATCCGACGCATGACTGTGTGTATCGAACCCTGAGCCCTCGTCATCCAAGAAGGGTGGATGCCTGCGTACCAGGCATCATAGCCATCGGCTACACCTGCGTCGTCCCCATCCACTGGCTAAATGGGGGCATCGTCTATGTCCTGACTCCAAAACTGCTGCATGTCTGGAGCCCCGCTAACTGTGGTGTTATCTCGGATAGTCCGAGAAAACTCATAATCCCTCAGAGATGGGATCCCCTGCTGCAGATCAAACTGATGCAAAACTCGATCATAGTGGTGGAGCTCCACCTCTCCCCTCTCCATCTAAATCCAGCAAACTTGCCTGACACGAGCAAACTCCTGTCCGTCCTCGGCCCAACCTGGATGCTCCCTCCATGGCCTCCAAGTAATCTGGTCTGGGACTAGGTCATCTAATAGTCTCCAAGACATAGGAAGGTCGATCCACCGCTGTGACCCTCTCCAAAGCCACCAATAGAAGACTCGGGGCCTCTCCTTGTCAACCCTTGTTAGAGGAAGCCCTACCAGCCTCCGCACTGCAATGTGCTTCCAGCACCAAACCTATAGAAGCGATGTCATCACCAGACATCGATCGCCCTTGTACACGACCCCATACAGGATCCTATACAATCGACATAGTACATAACTACCCCAAGAGAACCTATACCTATGGTCCCGCATGTCATAGATCACATCTGCCAGCATCCACGGCACCCTGCACCCGCTCTGGTGGCACAGAAAAAGTCCACCAACCACTCCAGCTAGAACCCGTGTGAGTCTAGATGCCCCAGGCATCTGACGCAGTGCCTCGATATTCACTCTGCCCTTCTCCAGGGTGAAGCTTGGGTCACCACACAATCATCCCATAGCATGGCCCTGATTGGCCATAGGAGTGATCAATCATCCTTGTATGGGGATTCTTAGAATCCTCCATACATCCTCTAGAGTGGGAGTCATCTCCCTTGTCGGTAGCCGAAAACATGAGGAACCCGGATACCATCTCTCTGCTAGGGCTGTCAGTAGCCCCATATCCGTAGACACCTGTGGCATCTCTGCCATATGCTACAAGTCGGCCTGTGCCATATGATCCCTCTCTGCCTATGTAAGAGCGGCCAAGTCATCTCTCAAACCTCCATACTTTCATTCCCTGCTCTTTAGCAAACCTCTCTGCAACAAAACAACAAACAATCATTAATAAACAATTCAAGTAATTAATAATGCAAGTTAAAGTTCAATTTTATGCAATTGATGATATCGCCCACTATTGGACGATATCGTCCCAAATTTGAGCAGAATCATCTCTAATTTCACAAGCTGAAATTGTCTCTAATTTGACGAAATCGTCCCCCTTTCGTCGATTTCGCCCTTGGATGAAATTGACGAAATTGAGACGATTTCGTCGAAATCGGGATGATTTCATCCCGACGACGTCGACGACCCAAAAACAGCTGCGATGCTCAAAATTCATCTAAAATCTACCTAAAAAGCATGTAAAATAAAATTAAAGCATTCTAGTTAAGTGTAGACTCTTATCCGTAGACCGCGTCGGACCTCTGTTGATCTGTGCGTCGTCTCCACCATTTTTGCTTCAGAGCTCTAAAAACCAAAAAATGAACAGTAAAAATGAATTAGGGTTTTACCCTATTTTTCTTAATTTTATTCAAAAATAATTTTGCTTTTCCGCATTTTTACCTCAAACGTTCGATTTGGGTAAAAACACGGAGGGGGCACCATAATAAGCTGTCGTATGATTCAACTAAGAATCGTCGCCTAAAAATGGGAATTATTTTTTTCTTTCTTGTAGATCGAGAAGAACTCATATTTAACGTATTTTCTTCGAAAAATTTTCTAAAGAGGGGGCAAAATGTAGCACCCTAAAATTGGCGCAGTGAAATTGTAATAATTACATTCACCTTAGTAAATAATTTAAATTCAAAATTTAACCTCCCAAACTGCCCGTTAACCGCCAAGTAATCCGTTTCCCCATTTTTTATGCCATTTTTAGAGGTTGTTTTGACCTTTTGACGATATCGTCGCTGATCAGACGATATCGTCATCGATTTGACGATTTCGTCTGGACAAGGACGTCTAGAAGATCTTATCACAAAACTGATTTTGCACAATTAGCTTCTGTTCCAACGGGTCTCTAGTCCGGGCAGAAGCGTGTCTGCATCGTTAGGGACCCTCCCCCATTGGAGATCTCCCAAATAGGGATGATCTCCAACCTCCTAACTATTCCCCTAAGCCTATTTAATCCTTAGAACATTCCCTTCCCAACCCCTGGCTGAATTTCCTTGTAACTTGATTTTGCATGCATTAGAATACCCAGAACATCATTTTGCATTTGTTATTTTGAATTTTTTTTGTAGGGACCTCCTTGATTTTCAGCCGGAGCATGCTCAAATCGTCGCAGACGATCTCGTTCAAATCTCAAACGATCCTGTCATAATTCGAGACAATTTCACTGCTTCCAGATGATTTCAACTGCAATCTGCATTGGGGGCAATCAGTGCCCAGAGTTTGCGCTTTCTCTTATTCATTTTGTTGTTTTATTTTGCATTTTAATTAGTTTTATCCTTATTTCTTACTATTTTGCATTTGGAGTTCACCCATATAGCTTAAGTTGCATGATAAGATCATAATTTCTCATTTGAATGTCATAATTTGTTTGAATTTCTATTCATAACCATTGTTTAGTATTCATACTGTTATTTTATGTTGTTTTCCTCTACCATCATAGTAGTATTCTTTGTATTTTGCATCTGTTTTTCTATTTGCAGGTCTTTGACGAATTCGTTTGACGAATTCGTCAGATCTCAGACGATCTTGTCTGATCTCAGATGATCTTGTCAAATCAGAGGCGATCCTGACTGCTTCAACATCAGAATCTTCATCAGACATCTGGATCAGGTATTCTGCTTTTAATATTCTGTAATTTCTCTGTTTCTGTTTTTAAATCTGTTTTCTGTATTCATTAAATCTGCACTTTCATTTAGATTAATTTAGATTCATTTGGCCAAACCTAGGATTTTGAATGCTTAAGGTTAAAAACGAACTCATAAAAACACATTCCAAACCTAGGCGTGGAAACTGCCATTAAATGTTTCTTGGTGAACCCACCATCCATCGAAAAATCACCAATATACACCTCCCTTGAGAGGCGAGACCTTCACAAGTACTCTCAGTATGAGGTACCGCGACATCCTTTTCCCATCCTCCTTTCAGGCATGGATCCTATAGCCTGAAGGTAATGATGCAAAAAATTTGGAGTGATACAGTCCTTATCCTAATTAAATGGGACCTCTTGTGTAGCAGCCAATTCATGGGTCGGTATTTTTTCAATAATTATATGATGAATCACTTTATGGATGCTACTTTGTCGTGCAGGCTTCTTAGCTCTTTGATATTGGTGGGAGGACACATTTCTAGTATGGCCTTGACCTTTGTTGGATCAAATTTGATCCCTCATTTAGAAATAATGAATCCCAAGAGTTTTCCTAAAGTTATGTCAAATACGCACTTCTTGGGATTCAACCTGACATTATGCTCTATAAAGTGATCGAAGACCTTTTTGAGAACCTTAGCATGCTCTAAACACAACAATGACTTTGCCAATAAGTCATTGATATAATCTTCTAGGATATTGTGCATGTAGTCATGAAATATGTATGTCATGGCCCGTTGATATGTGGAACCAGTAATTTTAAGACCGAATTGTATAACCTTATAGCAAAATGTTCCCCATGGTATTGTGAATGTGATTTTGTGCTAGTCTTCAAGTTTAATCTGAATTTTATTATAGCCAAAAAAATCATCCATAAGGGAAAGCATCTCATGACCTGTAGTTGTATCTACGAGAGAATCTATGTTGGGCAACGAGAATGAGTCCTTTGGTGTTGCATTGTTGAGGTCTCTAAAATTTGTACATATGTGGATTATTCCATTAGGTTTTCCTATGAGTACCATGTTTGATACCCATTTTGGATAGTCGATGGAGATAATAAATTCTACATCCAACAGTTTTTGCAACTCATATTTAACCATTAAAGCGATGGTTGGATGTGTTTTCTTGAGATTTTTCTTGATTGGATTTTTAGAGGGGTCTAGCGAAAGGTTATGGGTAACCAATTTTGGATCTAGTCCCGATATATCCTTGTATGTCCAAGTGTAGGCAGCAAATCCACCTCCCAGAAGAAGAAGAAGTGATTAAAAGGATTTGCTCAATTTTGATAGTTTTGACACAAATGACAGTTTGCTCAAGTTTTGTAAATCATACAATGGGGAGAAAACCATACAACTGGAATGGCAAATCGTACAGGGTAGTGGCAAATCATACAGGGTGCACCGAAATTCATCCAAATGCAAGGGAAATGTAATTTCAGAGTGAAATGGCGCATAGATTTGCTAACTAAGGTGTTAAACTTAGTAAAAAGCCAATTTAATGTATTCAGTTGTATATGGGTAGTTGTAAATAATGGATTGTCTCAGGAACCACTTTGGAATGGCCTAGGCAATGTTATATAAGGCCCCATTTTCAAAATTATAGGTCTGGTTGCTAGAGTTAAGAGATAGTACTTGTAGTTGTTGATTCTCTGAGTTATTGCAATTACATTGATATATGTTTCCACACTGTAATCGAATCCATAGACATAAATGAGCATAATGATGGTTTTGGATGACTGTGTATGATCCTGGTAATGAGGAACAGTGATTTGTGGATGAATATGATGTGTTTGTGTTTTCTATTGATTGTTATAGATTAGTTTTATGCATTGTTGCAACCCTGTGGTAGAATATGGTACTGGTGAACTCTGGAGAATGATCTAGAAGCATGGAAGTAGCAAGGAAGATGTATTGAATGACATTGTATGATTTTTGGATGTAATCAGACACATAGGATCTCTCAACAAGCCGGTTAAGATGTTTTGCCTATTGCGGAGATTGCATTGATTGGTCTATCAAACCCTTACAAAACATCCCGGAGAGAGATTGGAGCAATGGAACATCTAGACTAGCATCAGGATGTGTCGTTAGTTCATACAAATCATACAAAGCATTTTTACCCGATTTGGTAAAACAGGCGATCGAGAGAAACTTACCCGATTTGGCAGTTTTGGGGAATCGACTTGATCGATTACAAAACTGTGTACGAAAGCCTCCAAAACCGAATCTATCAGTTTTTATGTGTGCAATATCATACCATATTTGACACTGTATGATTTGAGATCATACAGTGTAGGCATTGATGACCGTACAAGGTGAGTATAGTTCGTACAAGGGTAGTTCGAGTGAGCATATGACCGTACGATTTGGTAAGTGAGTTGGGTTTAACCTATTGATCATTATTAGCTCTAGAAAATACCTCCCCACTAGGAATACTCCACCCCTGTGCTACATTTGGCACCGTTGCCTTATCGAATCTGGCAATTTTTGTTAAAACGGGTCAAAAAGTCATGAAGATTGAATACTGAGACTGGAGGTGAATGACGAACACCAGTGCACGAAACCATGGGAGATGGGAAATAAGAGATAACATCCTAGTAATAAGGAGCATGAGGATTTCTCAAAGAGAAAACACAAGTAACTCAGACCGTAGTACTCAAGAACCAGAGATAGAGCAAGTTTGGACATCCGAAGAAGGAGACTTTGAGGCATTGTTGATAGAGACAGAAGCCGAGGAAATAGAACCACCAAGCGTAGAGGCAAGGGTTGACAAAGGAAAAGTGCAAGATGATGGAGAGTGGATGGTGACACCTGAGAAAGTGATAGAAGAGTTGCAAGAGAGTGCGGAGGATGGGAGTCACGCACCAAAGCAACATAACATGAGGTCTCAGGAGGACAGACCAAGACCATCTCCCTCACATCAGTGAAGGAGGTCGCAAAGTGAAGATGCACGAGAATTTGGTCATCGAGTGGTGGGACAAAACAAGATACCTCGAATTGATACTTCTGATGACAATGGGAGTAAGACACCCCCAAGGAGGAATCAGACAGAGATTCCAAAGGATACCTCAAGTGATAGTGATGACTCTCCTAAGATGGCTAATAGGGCAGCCAAACAAAGATGTCCACCATTTTTAGGTGAGGGTAAGGAAGACCCCACATGGCATATAGGGACTTGCATAACCATTTGGAGAGCAAATGGTGTAGATAGACCTGAGGATTGGGTAATCCTATTTCCTACTACCTTGAGAGGATTGGCAATTGATTGGTATTTGAAGAGAGAAAATAACGTAGATTTTTAGACTTGGAATCAGATAAAGGAGAAATTCATCGAAGAATTTTGACCTTTAAAGGATGATGGAGACATTGTTATAGAAACTTTGCGTGATGAAGCAAAAAGTCGATGAGGATGTGAAATCCTATAACCGTAGACTAAAGCAATTAGTCGATAAGATGCAGATGCCATTGGTAGATGTTCTAGTAAAATGGTGGTTCGTAGATGGATTACTCCCAAAATATAAGAAAAATATGAAGGTAGTACCATCAAAAATGTATGAAGAAGCGCTCAAGCATGCAAAGAATTTTGAAAGTGAATCAAAACAAACGTATACGGGAATCCTGTCTCATCCCAAGTTGAAGGAATCAGATAGTGAAGAAGATGACACTATATAGAGGATGGTAGCATCATTTCACAAGGATTTTGATAAATTCATGAAAGAACAAAAGGTCAAACCTGAGAGAAATGACATGTGGTGCACGAAATGCAAAATGGAGGGACATACAAATATGAAATGTTCGAGGAATGACTATTATCATATTTGTAATGTGATGGGGCATGAGGTAACGCTATGTCCATATAATGCAAGAATATACCCACAAGTATTGTCAATCCAGGACCAGGAAGAGAAATCGAAGACCCAAGGAAATGGGCAACAAGCAACAAGTGGCGGTTATAGAAACAATAGACGAGGTGGAAGATCGAACCAGGGTAATCGACAAGGAGGACAAAGTCATTTACAGTATGATTCAGAAGGAAGACCAATCATACAATGTCACAATTTCTAGGAATGGGGGCATTTTGCAAAAAATTGTCCTGCACCTCAGAGGCAAGAGACACCACAAACAAGCACTACACACATGTGTAGATGGTGTGGTCCGAGGAACCACAAAGAAGATAATTATCCAAAATAGGTGAGTTCGAGTAACCCGTAGAACGTTAGTTATTTGGACATCGAAGTTCCTCAAGTTAAGGAGGAAACTCAAGAAGTTTTAGCCATGACGAGAAATCAGGCTAAGAAGGATAAGTATCCTGAGCCAACAAAAGAAAAGCAATGCTGGCAAGTAGCAAAGAAAATATTGCAAGAGGAAGCTGAGAAGATTAAACCAGCAGAATCGAGAGTAGATAAGGAATTAAGAAAACCATCGGATCAGGAGGTAGTTGTGCAAAATCTGGCAAGCACAGGTTTTGGATACCATGGTGGAAATTAAAGTATCCAACCTGTTAGAAGCTATTCCAACATTACAGAAGGCAATGGTGGAAGAATTGCAGCCACAGAAGGTGATGGGAGTACAGAGCCAACCAATTCAGGAAGAAGAGCGAAAATATCAATTTATGGATCCAACTGTATTGATGATTGATGTGGGAAAGAAACCTGCATTACTACATATGGAGATCTTAGGACACAAATTGACACAAGTTATCATGGATGGAGGATCCAATGTCAATGTGCTACCTGAGAGAACTTGGCTAGAACTAGGCGCTCCATCCCTATGGGCACCGAGCTTCCGGTTATATGGTGCTGACCAGAATGGCATTGAGACAAAAGGAGTCTTAACAACACAACAAGTAATGATAGTTGAACAAGAATTTGTCTTGGATTTCATTGTGATTACAATGCAGAAACTTGCATACGATGCTCTCTTGGGGAGAGGTTGGCTATGAGTAGCCAAAGTTAATCACAATTGGGGAAAGAATCAGATCACTTTTAAGAAGGGACAACATAAATACATGATTAATTTAGCCAATCAAAGAGTTAGTGAAGATATAGCTACAACTGATGAATCAAAAAATTCCTTAGAAGATGAAGGGCATGAACCTGATGGGGAAGGAATGTTGTACCTAGATGAATGTAGCGAAGATGAAGCTCGATATGATAGTGGACTTCTTCATTGGAAAATGGAGGAGTACGAAATGTTTCAGCCCAACTACCTCTATATTGAATCAGAGGAGATCAAGGAAAAACAAGACAAACCTAAGGTTAGCAAAGAACCTAAGAAGGAAGTAGAAGAGAAATGGACATTTCCAAAAAGCTTTGCAGAGTATACAGTAGGAGATGCAGAGATTGATACAAGACCAGCACACCCTGAGAATGTAGAGAAAGCTATGAGTGAACCAAAAAATATCAAATATGAGGGACCTCGGATAGTGGACATCAATCTAGGAATGGAGGAGGAACCTAGGTTGATTCACTATGGCGATGATTGGAATCCGGTATTGAAGGCAACAAATTTTAAGATATTCTTGGAATACAAGGATGTCTTCGCATGGACATATAAGGACCTGAAAGGAATTCCACCAGAACTATGCGTCCACAAGATTACACTAATGCCTGGTGCTCAACCAGTAAGGAGGAGACCATATAGAATGAACCCAAAGTATGTTGCATTAGTGAATGCAGAGATAGAAAAGATGCTAGAAGCAAGGATTATATTCAGGGTGACAAACAGTGAATGGGTTTCACCTATAGTGATCACCTTGAAGAAGGAAGTGGACAAGATCAGAATATGCGTGGACTTTAGGAGTCTAAATGCTGTAACTATTAAGGATCCCTTTCCCATTCCCTTCACAGATTCTATCTTGGAAGAAGTTGTAGGACATGAGATCTATTCATTTTTGGATGGATTCTCGGGATACAATCAAATCAGCATCGCCGAGGAGGATAAGTTGAAGACCACATTTATTGTGGAGAATGGCATCTATGCATATAATCGAATGCCATTTGGGCTCTGTAATGCCCCAACTACATTTCAGCGCATCATACTGTATATATTTGATCAGCTAGCAATGGGGAACTTCAAAGCATTTTTGGATGATTGGTCCATCTATGGGAAGATCAAGGATCATCTTCCTGCCCTTAGTGAATGTATGAGTAGGTGCAAAAATGCACAGATATCATTAAACCCAGGGAAATGTTTTTTGATGGTACCATATGGGAAATTGTTAGGACACATTGTGTGCAGTGAAGGATTGAAGATAGATCCTGATAAGATCCATGTGATATTACACATGGAGGAACCATTTGATGTGAGTTCACTTAAGACCTTCCTTGGTTCGACAGGATACTACCGAAGGTTTATCAGGAATTATGCACATGTATCCTACCCATTAGATTCCTTAACGAAAAAGAATATTCCATTCAGATGGATAGAGGAACATCAAGGAGCCTTCGAGGAGTTAAAGGCTAAGTTAGTGAGTAGCCCAATTTTGGTGTTTCCTAATTGGGATAAGGAATTCCATGTCCATGTTGATGCTTCAAATTTTGCAATTGGATGTGCTTTAGCACAAGAAGGACAGTTTAAGCTAGATCAACCTATTTTCTTTGCTAGTCACCTTTTGTCAAGGCTAGAGAGGAACTATAGTACAACGGAAAGGGAAGCTTTGGGAATGGTATATGTCATTCAAAAGTTTAGGCATTACCTACTGGAAAATCCCTTTGCTTTCTATGTCGATCACCAAGCACTATTGTACTTGATAAACAAATCGGTGATCCAAGGATGAGTCAACAGGTGGCTCATCACCCTTCAGGAGTTCGTATTCCGAGTAGTGGTGAGACCTGGTAAGAAGCATGTAATTGTAGACCAGTTGTCTCGGATACGATCGGGGGAGCCTACAGGAACAGGAGTTCTTGATGAATTTCTAGATGCACAATTATTCACCATCGACATTGTTCCATCATGGTACAAGTTGGTTGGCCAATATCTATCCATAGGTGAGTTGCCACAAGAGATGATGACAACCAAAAAGAAGAAAATAATAATGAAGTCAACACCTTTCCAGATAATAGCAGGATTACTATATAAAATGGGAAGTGATGGTATCTTACGGAGATGTGTAATGGATGAAGAAGTCAAGGTGGCATTGAAAGAAGCCCATGCAAGCTTAGCAGGAGGACATATGGGACCAGATGCGACTGCTAGAAAAGTATTGCTAGTAGGGCTATGGTGGCCCACATTGTATAATGATGCAAAGGAGCATGTGAAAGCATGCGATACTTGCCAAAGAGCAGGAAAGCCGATCAGGAGGGACTTTATGCCCTTACATCCATCACAACCACAAGAGTTGTTTGAATGGTGGGGATTGGACTTTGTAGGACCATTAAAAACATCTCAGAAATGGAAGTGTAGATACATCGTAGTAGCAACAGAATACCTGACAAAGTGGGTTGAAGCAAGAGCATTACCTGATAATTCGGCCAAAAGTACAACGAGATTTTTGTATGAGCAGGTAATCACAAGATTTGGTATTCCACTACAAATAACAAGTGATCGAGGGGGACACTTTGTTAACGAGATTATCAAGATGCTGACAACAGAGTTCAAGATTTTACATTCATTGTCTAGTCCGTACTACCCCAGAGCGAATGGGCAGGCGAAAGCGACAAATAAAGTCTTAGTATCTACTCTGTATAAAACCTATGGAATAGAGGGAGTAGACTGGGAGGAAAGGTTACCATCCATTTTGTGGGTATATAGAACAAATTTTAAACCAACAATGGAACATACACCTTTCCAACTAATGTATGGATAGGAAGCAGTGGTGCCAATCGAATTCTTGATACCAAGTTTGAGAGTCACGGTAGAGCATCGCTTGGGAGATCAAGAAAGTTTGGAGGAATGACTGATGACACTGACCAAGTTAGATGAAAGGAGAGTCATGGCACAATGGGCGATCGAGATAGCTCAAAAAATATGGAAGGCGTGGCATGACAAGCACTTGAGGAAGTTGGAACTTAGTCCCAGTGACTTAGTTCTAAAGTTTAATGGGAAGAGGGAAATCAAGCCAGGTAAGTTGAAGATGTTATGGCTTGGTCCTTATAAAGTAATCGAAGTAATGAATAATGGAGCAGTCAAGCTATAGAACTTGAATGGGATAGAGGTACCCAACACTGTAAATGGCTCAAAGTTGAAGCCTTATAAGGTACAATGTTTATTCATTGCTTCAGAAGAAATTGAATGATGAAGATGAGCGAAAGCTCAAGATGAGGCTCACCGTGAGCCAGGTCCATCATAGGAAGAACCTGATATGGGACTCACATGGTTAGAAGGGAGGAGACACAACTAATAGTTGAACAACAAGAGTTGACACCTCGAACTGGTGAAAGAAGAAGGATACGAGTACATGTCAGAAGGGCGGATGGGACCATACGAGAAGAAGAGGAGAGGGTTTCTCCAGGACCGAGTAGCTATCAGGAGATAGCACTGTTACCTAGAACTATGACCATGAGGTACCCATGAGCAGAGCATAGGGAACTACCTCGATAGACTGAAGGATGGAGAAGGATAGGGTTAACAATGCACAATGAGGATAGAGTGGACACGTCCGAAATGGAAATTCTAGAGGATGATAGGGATGAAACTGTAGATGAGGAACTAGCTAGACTTTCTCCATTGGCTCAGATTGGGCTATTATAGTAGAGGATGAGAACACAAATTCAGCAATTGCAAGAAGAGTACCAAACATTGCAGAATCACAATGCGAGGTTGAGGGAACAACTCATCCAAGAGTTGGATGGTACCATACGAAGACTGGATGAATAGTGAGAAGTCAACCTGCGAGAGGTTGAAGATGAATCTGAGGAGATGAAAGGATTAACTCCAAGAGATGGGGGAGGAAATGAAGGCGCAAGCATAGGTTCGCCACCCCCACCGAACGAGCAACCAAGGACAAATGAAGATGTAGAAGCTTTAGACATGATGAATTCCAGTGATGAAGGAATGTCATGGTTGGTAAGAGAGCTTAGTATAGATAGTAGTGATGATGATGAGCCAGATAATCCTTATAATCCTCAGAGGGATCACGACCCTCCAACTAGTGCATCGAGACAAGGGGAATCAGAGAGAATTCAAAGGGATAGATCTCGTATTGATACGTAAGCTTATGCAATAGCTCATCA